>JANRGW010029219.1:0-37555 GCA_024733675.1 Psilopsiagon aymara
TATAGGGATGCTGGGGAGGGACTCTTCATTAGGGACTGTAGTGAGAGGACAAGGGGTAACGGGTTCAAACTTCAACAAAGGTTTAGATTGGATATGAGGAAGAAATTCTTTAGTGTAAGGGTGGTGAGGCACTGGAATGGGTTGCCTGGGGAAGTTGTGAATGCTCCATCACTAGCGGTGTTCAAGGCCAGGTTGGACATAGCCTTGGGTGGCATGGTTTAATGGGAGGTGTCCCTGCCCATAGCACGGGGTTGGAACTGGATGATCTTAAGGTCCTTTCCAACCCTAACTATTCTGTGATTCTATGATTGTATATTTTGTTGCTAGGAGGTTTACAAACCAACCTCTTTCCTTTTTCTCTTGTAGTGAGTTGTCCCTGGAAGCAGAGATTAAAAATAGAACTGGAAACAGCTCTTCTCAGCACCTACTACTGATCTTAATTTACTCTCTGAAGCCTTTTGTCCTGCCACAATATCATCCACCCTTCCTGATTTTTTCCTCTCAAATAGCATAAGGGAACGATTGGTTAAAGTAGTAAGGCTCACTTAAAGAGTTGGAACACTTTAAGTGCTTTATTTTTGTATGCTCTCTTCATCATCATTACTTTGAAAGGTATCAAGTAATGCAAGGAACACAAGGTCAAGTTTGTCCCTGATGTAATATTCATGACTTTGTTGAATTTGGTCCAGAGTACTAACTAGGAGTGGGAAGAAAAAAAAAAAAAAAAAAGAGGTCATTTTGAAAAACAAGACAAAAAAAAAAAATAAAAATCTTTGAAGTAAAAGTTCACCTTGGCAATGAGACTGATGAAAAAAAAAACCCTGTGACAAATGAATGACAGAAAGAGGATTTAAGAAAGAGGATTACTTTCTCAGCATTCTGCAGCACATGTTAGGTATAGGTTTTAAAGTAGGTTGTGAGTACGTTTTTTGAATTTATAATACTCTGCTCATTATTTAATTTGTGTGGAAAAAAAAAGAGCGTATTTTTTTGCCTAGAGGTAATTACACTGATCAAAGGTTTATGCTAATGAATATCTGACAGACCGCGTCTTTTATTTTAATGGAAAGGGGAAGCAATGTAGCACTGGTAGTTGAGCAGCAGCCTCTCACATAAAATTCCTAAGTGGGCACCATCTCTTCAGTACAGTAATATCATAACTTCCTTGGGTAAATTTGTGATTCTCTGAGAAGCTACAAAGACCACCCATCATTCAGGACAGCAATACAGCATGTTTATATTCTCATTAGGGAAAATCCCCAAATGAAATCTGTTTACCAAACACTCGATCACTATTTTAAATAGGAATGCGTCCTTCAGTCAGGGTCTCAGCTGAACAGAGCAAGATGACCTTCTGAAAAGCTGATTATCCTGCGAAAAATATAGGCTACACTGTGACTAGATGCATTCACAGACAGTTGAGCTGAGCACCAACAACATGCAGAGCTAATGGAGTTTTGAGCTCTCTAGGTGAATGCTGCAAGAAAGAGTAGCGGCAAATGCAGTCATTTTGAATCTAGGCAGCTAATAATTCAACCATGAATGTCTTTCATATTCAAGCCATGCAAGTAGTTCTGGTTAGAGCAATTACTTGTGCAAATAGCTTTTCTCCTGTATAGGAATTCAGTTCATAATCTGTACCAGTTGACAAGTGCCTTGTCAATTTGCAGAGCTAATCCATAGATATTAGTGGACATTGGTTTGGACACAATCTCAGACTAACATCTACACTTGCAATGCAGACTCCAGAATTGTTCAGTCTGCTGCTGCATTGCCACCTAAAAGCCCTCTTGTTAAAATGTGGCAAAATGCTATGTCATACTACATAAGTTAGATTTCAAATCCAGTTTCTGTATGAAATAAGAGCAAAAAAAGGTTGTTTCAGATTTACAAATTTTTCAGTCCAGGTACAGTTACTGTAAGTTGTACTGTTTGGTGAAGCTGTCTTCCTCTTTAAAATTCAGACTATAAGAAGAAAATTGAATGAAAGAAATAAGACTTTTGCTGCTCGATGTCAAAATTTAGCAGCAATATCACTGAGCTAATTCACAGAGGCTTTAAAAGAAATATGGTTCAGGCCACTAGTCCTACTCTATGCTTGCCACTGTTATTAGGCATCCTGTTGGGATACTCTACTAGCTTTAAAGAAGCACAAAGAAAAATGCAGCTAATTCATACTATGTACTGGAACAAAACTGAATCATGTCCACACATAATTCTAAAAGTCAAAGATAACCAGCATTAAAATATGTATTTTTAAAACAAATATTTAAAGGCTTGATTTTCTTGCCTTCTATGGATAAAAAGATGTGGAAATTTACCTATACTATTGCTTTTGACTTCCGTCTCTAAAAGCCTCATTTGTCTCTGTAGGTTTCTACATTTGTCCAAAGTACCTCTCAAGCTATTTGGGATAATGCTGGCAACAAAAAGAAGCTTCAGACTTCTTACAGCCTGGATTTAAGTTCTATATTACCTCAGAGATAATTTAAGCAGAATCTTTATTGATCAGTTGGTTGCATTAAAGGAAGGACAATGGAGAAAAAGAGACAACAGATCAGCAGCCCCTGTTCAGATCTGGATGAGCTCTATACTGAAATCCACATACTGATCTGGGGATTTTCACAAATCTCAGAAAAAAAAATAGTGGACGAATAGCCAAAAGGAAAAGATTAGTGAGAAACACATGCACTTTTCTTCTTTACTACTATGTTTCTCTTTTGTAAATATCTAAACTAGCATAAGCTAGTACATGAAAAAGAGAAATTCCCAATTTACAGCTTAAATAAAAGCTTGTATCATCTATTGCGGCTGGTAACCACCTTTTAGTATGAAATAATTGTCAAGTTTTCCTGTGGAATCCCAGAATTATAGATTTTCTTTTCTTGTTTTTTCTCGAACTCCAATGTCAGCGTACACCAAGTTAGAGATAAAACCTGTTCACACTATTACTGTGATTTGCCTTATGATATACCTCTCTAGTTCTCAGTTCAATGCTTGAGTAAGATGTGACAACTAAGCTTCATAAAAAGGAAATGTTCCAGAGCACTCTGAACCTTCATCTCAGGCCTCAATGCTAAAAGTCTCTCATCCACTTCAGCGGATTTACATCAGATGTCCACAGTAATAGCTTTACAGGATTAGGATTTTGACAGCTAAATTCATTACGCATTCAGCTGGAGGTACGGAATTAAAATGCCTCCATCAGTAAGAGAGGCAGAATGGGTCTCCAAGTGATTGTTACAAACCTTTAATGGTCCACTGCAAATAGGACATTGAACTTGTATGCCATCCTTTTGCAGGAAAGTTTTGCACGCTTTGCAGTGTTCTCTGGTTTATTAGAACTGAAGGTAATTCCCATCTGGATTCTCAGCAATTTAAATAGCTATAGAACTGTTTTGATTAGTTGCCATCAGAACCTGGTTTATCACCCAGCATTGCAGTAATCTCTTTAAGCCCAGAAAGCTCTGTATCATCTGCTGCATTTAAAAAAAGCATGAATGGTCTTCTGCGGCTAGCCTCTCCCACCTGAGAGGCCCAGCTGGACATTGGAGCCAGAACTATTCCATATAGCCCATCATCTGTCTGTATTGACACTGCTTTGTCTGGCTAATTATAACAGACAAACTTACTTTATTTTTTAAAAGTTATAGCAATTTACAAATATATTAATTTAATTTGAAGATCTGTCAGCTTGATTGGTAATTTAAAGAAATTTACTTTATAGAAAGCATAACACTAAGTTGCTACTAAAATGTCCAATATTCATTCTCCAGTCTTTCATCAAATAAAGGGTACTAAAGCAAAAATTAAAAGGCATATAGGTATAAGATTGCTCTCAATTCTATTTTCAATTATGTTATCAATTCTATTTTCTATTCCATAGAAACGTGTGGTAAAGTGGATTTGGTAATACTTACATTTCAAAAAAGCAAATTGTTTTCTTTATAAATTTTATTAACTTATTAAGATGTTATAATTTTGACATCAGTTCAGTTAACGTTGTATCCCATCCCAGTTGGAAAGACAGATTGCCTTCAAGGTGCAAATATGGTTGTTTTCAAGGTTTTTTTATGTCAAAAACTACCAATGAATATTTGAATTATTTTTGTGATCTCATTGGTAGAGGAGTTATGAATTATGGAAAAACATGACAAGCCAAAGAAGTGCAAATAAAATTAACTGTACTTCATAATTTTTGAAAGGCTGTAGCATGGCCTGTACTTTATACTGTAATTAATAGTAGCAATTGAAGACAATAGGATATTTTCATAACATGCTGTAATATCAGTACTGCATCCAATAAGATCTATCAAGAAATGAAAGCTTAAATCATATTCTGATAACATTCCCTAATAAATTTTCATACATTATAATTCTTCAGAAATCACAGAGGTAAATATTTCCAGATACGGTTGCTTTTTGGCAGTCCCAAATGGATCAAAAAATACGGTTTTCTGCAATGAAGATACCTTATTCTATTTTTATCTTGGTGAAAACAAACTGTTACATATTAAGGAAACAAAACCAACATAAGATCAAGATGTTCTAAAGCTTAATTTACTTGAGCACCTATGCAATTTAAAGCTCTTAATTATTTACCCCGAAACCCCAAGTGGAACATCAGAACTCTCCATGAGCTTGTATGTGTAGATATGTTGACACAAATAACAGCAGCACAGTGTTAATAAACTGTCTGTGCAGATAAATGGATTCAATTAGTTTTCTTGTTAGTTTCTACCAAGATATTTCCTTAGTCACAACTAATTTTTCTCTTTTTGTAGCTGTATTTTTTTATTTTTCCCTCCCCCTTCTATTTACTAAGACTTCAGGTAGCTGTTTACCAGGCATAAGAATTCTCATGAATTAGGTACTTTTTGGAATCTGCCTTTTGCTTTAACCTTGCAGGCTTGTCTTCATTTCTTCTATTTAAAAAGAGCTACCAGCACCGAATTACAATTAAAACAGTAGAAGAAAATAATGAAAAATATATAAAAGCATGGTGGATTCATAGGACTGCAGGAATATTTACAACTATTGCAAGAAGGTTATGATTAATCCACCAGCATTTCTGCCTTGGTTTCATTGTTGCTTAAATGGGAGAGAAAAGAAAGTATCTCCTACTGAGCTCCTCCAAGACAAGTAGAAATTAGCTGAAACTGGAGATAATAGAGTTTAAATCTCCTGCCAGCTGCAGCTGAGGGAAGACATATCAGCTGGTTTTAGAGATTACAGAGCAAAATAAGGGTTTAAGGGAAACAATTCTGAGTTTCAAGGACAAAGGTTTATGATATGACTATGCTTTTGGTTAGGCACCAATTGCACTCCTCACACGCATCAGCATCCAGGTGTCATCTACACTGCTTATGAGGAAGGGGGCAGAAGCAGTGTGGGCATTCTATAATCAAGAAACTTAGTACCCATTTTTATGGAAGAAGCAAGAAGAGTAATTCAAATTTCACCCAAAATCTACTGAAGGAAATAGGTTTCCTTTCGCATAAACTCATTAAAGTAATGCAAGAGAACACAAGGATTCATGGAAAACTATGTGACTTCATGTGAAGGGTAAAGGAGAGTTTTGGGATGATAACCTGAAACTGATAGAAATCATTGAAAAGAAGAAAATAACAAGAAAAAGGCAGTAGGAGGAATATACTAATCATGCGTTGTCACAACTCAGCTCGGAACATGCAACATTTAAGACGAAAACAAAACCAATCTGTTCAACATGCCTTTAGTATAGCAGGGTATCAGGTCGTTCTGCAGCACCAAGAGCAGCGAGTGTTTTAGTTCAGATTAAGAAGAACTAAAGCTTTGATTTCACCATGTAGTAAAGGTGTAGATTAGTAGTAAAGGTGTAGATTAATTAAAAAATTCTGAATTTATTACTTATGCCAATTAATATGTGCAAAAGTTCTGAGGAAGTTACTAGGACTCTGGCAGTGGTCAAATTTAGACATACTTAGTCCTTCACTGAACGGATGTTTCATAAATCGAGTTTGTATCTAAAGTGCTCAAGAAATAAATTGACTATGTAAACAAACTTGGTACTCAGACCCCTAGAATGGACATGTTCTTAGCAGAAGTTCTTCTAGTAGTAAAGCCTTAGGATTTCTACTAAGGTTCCAATCCCACTTATAAAATAGAGCAATTACAGAAGTAAATATTATTGCACTGAAATTAGCTGTTTCCAAGTTACAGCTGACAGTTATTTTCTAGTTATATTCAGTTTGTCACAGTGTGCTAAAGTGGTTTTTTATTTTTTTGTTAATTTAGTTTCCTGGTGGGACTTCGTGGCAAAAACATTATTAAAGTTCATGCCAGAAATGAAAACAAAGCTCTATACATTAAACTTTTAGCCCATTCCAAGTTCAGTCACAGCAACACAGAATTCTGTATCTTGGCACATTGTTACAAAGTCAAATCTCTATACCAAGGCCAGAACAAGAAAATGAGGCCAGAGATCACACTGGCATCCTTGGAAAAACAAAGTTGTGCAAAGAACAAGCTGTCACTGAAATTCATAGGCTGTACAGATTGGTTTTAATGTCCTGATGTACATTAAAATAAAGAGATCCCTCCCAGCTTCCTCAGTTGCTGGTATTTCCACTTTGTTTTTAATAAAGAACAAATTCATCACTTCTCCTCCCCCAGGAAAAAGTTTTATCATGTTTCTTTATTTCTGTTTGTCAGAATCTTTAAAAAAAAAAAAAAAAAGACATTTTGTCTTTTATTTAATGTAGAAGCTGAATCTATTAAAATTATATAGATGCTATGGAGCTGGAGAGCAAACTTTAAGGTTATGGATAAAAACTCATGAAATGAAGTTGACTTTCCACTAAATCTTTTGGCACAAACACTGCATCCAAATTAAGTGTTTGTAGGAATCATCACTGGTTTATAAGAGCCAGGTTGTTACAGCCAAAGACTTCTAAAGATTTCTGGGTTTTAACTGTAATCTGAGGGGTTCTTGCATTTGGGTTAGGATCTTGCTTGAGCAGCAGCAATACTGTGGCATCTTTACTTCTATGGAATTGCAAACTGAAGTGTGAAGCATTAGCTAGCTAAAAATAAATATTTTAGAAATATTTTACCTCCTACAAAAACATTGGGAGATAATATGAAAGCATGGTTGTTTTTTTTTTAAATTTTTATCCAATATATAGACATCCAGCTGGACCCAACAACACTGATACCAGTAGGAACTATGAACAGTGAAAGCATCACAATCTAGCTGTGCAGTAGATATAATTCTCAGTTCTGGTGTTACTCCTGTTTCAGTTCCCAGTCCAATGCAATACACTTACTGTGGACATAATTTGAACAACCAAAAGGTGCAGATCATTGGCTTATCTCGAATTAGGTCACATGAAGAGGTCATGATGACCAAGTTGCAGAGATGAGAGAGGAACGCTTGTTTGTGTGTCAGCTTGAATCATAAGGAAAGTTTGAATAGTGATTTTTCTGCTTTAGATGACCTGTGTCTCATGAGAAGCATACATGATCAGTATTAGTAAGAAGAGAAACTGTACTTAACCTACAGCTCCAATTAATATGTGGCATATTTATCTACAATCTCTTTTCTAAAAATTGTTGTAATCATATATAATCACACAATTGGAGGCATTTCCATTTGATCTATTTGTCTCTTAGCTTGAACTATTACTTCCCTGTAATTTACCTATTACTTTCCAATAGTTGCAATGAACAGTTTGCAAATGCCCCATTCAGCCCCATAACCTACACAGTAAACTAGACTTTTAAATTGTGCAGTAATCCATTCTTAGAGTAAAGAATTAAAGAAGGAATCAGGAGGAACAATTTCATTTATTTTTCTATCACAGGCTTAGATGAAGAATGATTTCAAGACAGAATAGTGTTTCTGGAACTCAAATATACTCAGGCAAAAAAGAAAATCTATTGAACTAAACAGGGTTATCCAAAGATTACCAAATCAAAAGTTCGCAAACACCTCAGTACTGTAAAATCAAGTCAATTTCGTGCTTTTAATTCTTGTTAATCTGACTGAAATTGGATACCTAAATATTTTACAGATCTAAGCTCAGCTAAGTAAAGCCTTACTCTAGCACCTATTTTATGAGTAGTCCCACTGATTTTTAATCTTTTGACATTCTGCCCTCTCAGTATTTTTAATATTTGTCAATATTATCCCAAAATGGTTTCCTTGAATGTTCAAAACATGTTTACCAGGGAAGTGCTTTGGTTTTTTACCACAGTCATATTCTACCACTCATGAAAGGGCTAAGCTCTCTTTGCCCATTAAAATCAGCAAATTATGCTATTGCACAGGGTCCAGAGAAAGGTCACAAAAATTATCAGAGGGCTGGAACATCTCTCCTTTGAGGAATGGCAGGGGCTGTTCAGCCTGGAGAAGAAAAGCCTCTGGGGAGACCTTCTTGAAGCTTTTCAGTTCTTAAAAGGGGCCTGATGGGGAGAGACTTTATAATAGGGCCTATAGCAACAGGAAGGGGAGTGATGGTCTTAAATTAAAAGAGAGGAGATTCAAGCTGGATGTCAGGAAAACATTCTTTAAAATGAGGGTGGTGAAACACTGGTGCAGATTGCCCAGAAGTGGTGGATGCCCCATCCCTGGAAACATCCAAGACCAGGCTGGATGTGGCTCTGGGCAACCTGATCAAGTTGAAGATGTGCTTATTACAGGGGCACTGCACTAGATGACCTTTGAAGGTCCCTTCTGACTTGGAGCATTCTATGATTCAAAAAGCACATTGTAAAGTACACCACAGAGCTGCTTGCTTCAATTGTGAGCAACCCAACATATAGAAACTGTTCATAAGGAATTGACTGAGACTGTTTTACTTCACTGCAACAAGTCAACTGAAAGGTTTTCCTGCAGGGCTCCATTATGCAAAAAGCTGACCATCCCGTCCACAACAACAGGCACGATGTTCAGCATATTTTTAGACCCAAACCTAGGGTGACTTGAAGGCTATGCAGACTCGAGCCCCTGGTATATTTACCTGCAGCTTGGTCATAGGATGGGCAGGACAGAGACCTGCGCAGGGGGGAAGGTTCCCTTTTCTCCAGGACCTGTCATATTGTGGCCAAGACATGCCTGCAGTTGCACAAAGATCAGGAGTTTTTACAGTGGCATGATTTGTAACGCCTGATAAGTGGAACAGCTCACGGCAGGCTCAGTAGACACTGGTATTTCATTTTAACATGACTTTATTACTAAAAGTAAATAAAGACCAAGCTGCAGGCAGTGCCACTACTCTTCATCTTATGTAACTTAGCTAATGTGCCTCATTCCTTTCCTACAGGAAATTTCCTTCTTCAATTGTTTTTTTTTTATTTATTGTTTTAAAGAGGTAAAGTAACAATTGCAAATGTGCTCAAATGGATGCATAATGAAACTTACTGCTCCTACTGGCACAAAAATTGTAGTATTTTCTTGTAGAAGTTGCCCAGAAGGCATTTAAGATGCCAGATTTAATTATTCTTCTGTACATAAATGATGCATCTTCTATATTAATTATTCCTTTGTATGCAAGAAAATGGTTTTGCATACAATTGCTTTTGAGAGAAAGTCACAGTTGTTTTTCCTGCTGCTAATTAGCAGAGTTCTTTGTTCCAGCTCCCACGGTATATTCCTGCTCCCCCCCTTTTTTTTTTTTTTTTCTTAAAATGCAAAGCTAAAACTCTAGAACCTAGAAATTCTCCATACGATTTCTGGGCTTTCTTTCTTTCTAATAAACATTCTGATTTCAGACATTCTTTTCCATGTTTACCTCAACGTCTCCTTACTGAAGGATAAAGTCAAACAAGGTCAATAACAGTATGTGTTGGCCCCACTGAAGGAGCCCACAGAAACATACTTTGCATGATCTGCCCAATGAATGCTTCACTTGATAATTATTTTTTCCCCCTGGACAAACTTATTCCCATGCAGTTAAGCTTTGAGGACACTGCAGCCTGCTTGCAAATACTTCTCAGAGCAATAAACAGCCAAATTAGTAAATTAAATTATTAATTGCAAATATTATTTGCTCAGTTTTACAGAGCACACTGAGCACAGTGTGTAACTGCCATTACGCATTATTCTCATCATGCTGATTTTGTGGCTGTATTTTATTTGTTTTCATTGAGGTTTCCATTCTCTCTCATCTCTTTTTGGTATTATGATTTCACTAAAATATCTTCTCTCAACTGAATTCCTTTTTTTTTTTTTTTTTTTATTTTTGTACACATAATAGCCATTTTCTTTCAGTGTCCAAAATTCAAATTAAAAAGAGGCAACAGCCACTGTGGTCGGACGAAGTTGGGTAGTATTCATTGTGAAGGAAAGAATAAAGACAAAAACTAGGCAAATAGCCCAAAAATGGGGACTGCTATTAACAGATATAATACAACAGCATCACCCTATGTTTTTTGAAATGCTAATGAAACCATGAAGGAAAAACAATACGAGGCTCTAACAGCTCTAAGATTCAAACCAGAAGAGGCAAACCTACTAACTCTGATGCTGCTCAGATGATCAACAAATTCTGTAAGTGATTTTTAGCTTTCAGTCGACTTGCTGTTTCACTATAATTGTCTCTGTATCTGCATATACCCTGGTCAATTTTAAAAGCCTTCTGAAACTGGCCAAATAACTGATGCTCTCATGCTTCCCATGTCCTGAAAGCTGAGCCTGCTACAACCATTTACAAGTTTTAAGTCCATGTCTACAGTTCTATGACATCATACTTGGTCCAGTAGCAATTACTGGCAGGTAAATAAGGGTTAGAACATCTGAGTTAAAGCAAATGCCCCCAAATATTAGATATAACATCATAATAGCTACTATTAGAGCTTCCGCTAGTTCTCCATTCATACTTTTGCTCCCAGGTTTATTTATTCACAGCCACGGAAACAGAAATAGACAACGATGGGGTGTGAGGAATTAGTAGAAAGTATGTGAAAGAACTCCTGAATAGAAAAAGGTTCTGTGATTAAAAAGATTATATCAGTACTTTTATTTCCTAGCGCCCTGGGTTCAGCAGTAGCAAACATTTTCCTCCTTCTTAGTAGCTGGTGCAGTGCTGTGGTTTTGACTTTCAGCTTGGGAACTGCGCTGATAACACCGATGTTTTTAGTTGTTGCTCAGTAATGTTAAGTCTGATCAAAGACTTTCTGAGCCTCATGCTCTGCCAGGAAGGAGGGGAAGCCGGGAGGAAGCAGAGACGGGACTCCTGACCCAAACTAACCAAAGATGTATTCCATACCACAGGACATCTTGCTCAGAATGTAAAATAGGGGCAGGGGACCCGGAAGGGATCACTGCTCAGGTTGGGCTGGGTACCAGTCAGCGGGTGGTGAGTGGCTGTGTTTTCTCCCCTTGTTATTTCCCATGTCAATATTATTATTGGTGGTAGCAGCAGTGGTTTGTGTTATACTGGGCTGTTCTTATCACAACTCGTGGTAGTTACATTCTTTTGATACTCCTCCCCATCCCTCCAGGAGCAGGGGGTAGGAAGGGTGGGGGAGTGAGTGAGCAGCTGCGTGGCTGAGTTGCTGACTGGGCTTAAACCATGACACCTAGTTTCCCCAAATTTCCTTCTGTTGAATTTCTTTGATTTTAAGACCTGCTGCTTTGTAAGAAAGAGAAAATGATTCTTCCGCGACTGAACCATCATTATTCTGTGCTATTAATAGAAGTCAGGTCTACAGTGCAAAAATATATTATTCAACATTTAGATTAATTAGAAAATTAGATTTATCACATTATTATGTCCTTTCCCTTTGCTTTACATTAGTGCTTGGCTAAATTAAGTTTTGTTCATACAGAAAACTAAATGTGAATTCTAATTACCTCCCTCTATTTTTCCAAGCAGTAATTTTTTTTTTTTTTTTTTTTTTTTTTTGCATGAGGCTCTAGTCAAGAAGATAAACAGTAATGCATAGTCCCTAAGCCTTGCTGGGATATACGGATTCCACTCCCACAACTTTATTTTCTTTTTTGGGGATTCAAATTCCACTGTTTAATACTTACCACTTCATATTTTCTACAGTTCTAATTATCCAAAAGGGAGAAGAAAAACCAACATACCTGTAGTTCAGGTGACTAACCAAAAAAAGATAATTATGAATAATGAGAGTAATCCACAGCATGAAACTTGCTTCAGCAATCACTGTGATGTTTTTCTACAATTTTTATCTTGCATACAACCAAAATGGGTCAAAATGCAACACTAATGTACAGAGACTAAAGCAAAAGTCTAATAAAAATTACTGTAACATCTTTGCATACACTTTTCATCCTATATGATAAGAATTCCACCTAAAGTCAGGACTGAGCAATATAAAATTTCAAAAGACAATTTTGGAGATCCTGCAACTGAACTGAGATAGACGCCATGCTCTGGAATCATGGACTTATTCAAACCTTTTACACTGTGATACACTGATGCAGTATTAAAACACTGCTATAATAAATAGATATTGTTTATTTCTGGAAATAAATTGATACTGCCTGCTTATTTCTGCAATTTCTTCATATCTCTATTGTTCACTAAATGCCAGATTAAGAGTACTTAACATAAGTACTAAGGGTATATCTAAGGAAGAAAATCTATACAAACTCCCAGTAACAAAAAGGTAACAGTAACTCATCACTTGGCATTTTATTTCTCTGGCAGAATTAAGCAAGTAACTCTGACATGAGCAGAAGAAACTGCATGATCTGTTCCAAGACGTGGTATTAATATTTTACTGAAGAACCCAGATTTATTTATTGCTGGAAGTCAGTCATGAGAACACTTCTGCATTGCTTTAGATGGACCTGGGAATTCCCTGGGAATGGGGTGAATATCAAGCAATTGTTACAGATCTGTGAAGAGGCAATCTTCAAAATGCCTCTCTGGTCAAATGCTACCTTTACCTTATAAGCACCATTGTCCATTTTATCTATCCATTTTATCTATCTCTTGTCCATTTTATCTATCCTCTCAAAATACCATTCTTATTTTAAGTATGAGGTGATGGAAATTATCTAAGCAGACCCAGAGGGTACTTACTAATGCATCTGGATTTAGATTTCCTGGTATTTCCCTTCTATAGGTCTCTATACTGAGCTGGAGACTGTAGTTTGTCTAAATAGAATCAGTTGCTGGATGATTTTGTGCAGAGTATAGAGACCCAACATAATTAATCTTTTTTTATGCCCCTGAATTAAGTCACTGGTTCACCTAAGAAAATAGAAATACAGCACTTGCTTACCCTCATGGGAGGAATTAAGTGGTACAATGTTTTTCTACTTTATGTTATAGCTCATTCTATTGTGTTATCTTTTCAAGAATAATGTTCATTGCACTGGAATATGTCTAGTAGTGAAATGTTTTGCACTTATCAGATCTGAGCTTTACTCCAGCATTAAACCAATACCTAACACCTTATTTTTTTTTGTATATTCAGGACCATACACATTGTTGTCTTCCAATTCAGACAGTGTTTATAAATATCTGTTCTTTATAACATGCTTCCTGACAATCATTATATAAGTTGCAACTGATAATTTTCTATTTTTATGTATTATTCTAAGGTGCTCCCTTTTACCATATGCCTCACAAGAACAGACACAGACGTTAATATTTAAAGGGCAAGGATTAAACACATAGATACAAAGATACATAGATACATAGATACAAAGCATCACAATGCGATTACACTAACAAGAGGATACCAGAGATTTTCATGTTGTCTCCAATATAATTATTCAGCATGGCCCACCACAAATAAACTACTTTGGATACCCTGTTACAAGTGATGTAAAACTAGAAACTTCGCAAAGTGTTCCTAGTTTATGTACTATTTAAATGCATTTCCATCATGCAGGGCATTGATGCCAGTCATTAGCAGAATAAGGTTCAAACAGGTTCTTCTCTCAGACTCATCAGTGTCTTCATTTGAGCTTTAACTTACAAAACATAGACTGAGTGTGAGAGCAGGACCTTACAGGTTTGTGAACCCGCTTTGTTTGAGACACACATGTAGAAATAAGGTCTGAGCTTGTGGAGTCTGGACAGCTCAGCTTTCCTAGTTCAACTCAAACCAGCAACCACCTTATTATTTGGCAAAATGTAGCAGAAAGCTGATAGCAGATACATCCCCTAATACCTAATTTAGAGAGGCAATTATACTCTCCACATTAATAAGGGAATGGGAAGCTGTTGGTAACTACACCTGGAGAAATACTACTATAATATAGCTTCACAAAGATTATTCAGAATGAACACCAGCTTTGAGTTCTTTGCAGTTTTGATATCTGGACTGATTCTGATGGGTTTACTCTTGCACTTCACAATTCAATTTCTAGACCCAGAGCTGTATAAATCCCAAAATCTGTTAAGTCCTTTTCCTTACTTTTGCTATTCTTCATTTGTAATAAAGGAAAGTTAGTGATTATCATTATGCTAGTTTCTTTCCTACTATTTTGAGCATATGATATGCTTTATTATCATTTCATTGTCCCCTTAAGATAGTAAATAGACATTAATGGCAGGAATATAGCTGGGGGTTTTTTGGAAATAATGACTTTAGTACTTCTAGCCACCCAGGATTTTGATTTTTTGTAAGTTTATCTGGAATTGAAGGGTGCTGATGGAAAGAAACATCTGAGCAGTAGCGCCTAAGGGTCAGAGCCACTGAGTGACTAACACTGGAAAGCCCCACCTTCCGCTGTAAGTCCTCAGAGGGAGTGGGCAGAGACGGAAGGAGAGTATGGTAAGTTCTTTAGAAGGACTTTCATAACACCAATTTTTAAACATTTTTTTTTTTAGTTTTTCCCCTTTATTTTTGTTCTGTAAAGGGACTTGGTCATCTCAGTTGGAGATCTGGAGTCTACCCTAACCAAGTATGTGAAATGAAGGCACAGCAGCAGATAAAGCTTACCTATGTTTGATTGACAATACCTTTTGATCCCTTCCCAACTAGCGTGAATCACTTACAGTCTTTTGTGACCTTTACTTAAGTATCTACCCAATCTAAACCTAAACGTAATTGTTTGCAGAGTACTCTAAACTCCCCTAGAGAATAGTTTCACATAAGAGAAAAACATTCATATCCAGGACTCAAACAGCTTCAGCAAAAGCAAGCTACACTAAATCTCAGATGCAGAGCATCACGTGGATAGGGAGAATGTTAAAGGAAAGAATAAAGCATCTTAACTAGAACTGCTATTTGTACATGTATTTAGAAAGTCTTCTCATGATGTAATGAGGCAGGTGAGCAAATCTCCACTGACTGTGTAGAAATGTCAGCAATCCTTTCTACTGACAAATCATTTGTTCACAGCCTATCTACACATGTCACAACCAAAAACTCTATGCTGCCAGCCTGATGCAAGGGAAACCAAAGGAAGAGTAATTAATCCTCAAGAGCATCCTTAAACTGTCTCCCATAGAGCCACCAGAACTCCCTACTCCAGCTGTCTAAGCTCAAGGCAGAGACAGCAAAAAATGCTCTGGCTGCAGAACCTTTCTCTTACTAATCTGAAGTCCAAAGTTTCCCCTCAGCTGGCCAGCAATGCATTTCCCTGGCTTTTCCATCACTGTTATTCACAGCTACACATCAGATGGGAAACTCCATTATGGAGAAACAGAAAGATAATTCCATGTTCTTGATAGCGCAACACAATGAAAGTGCTCCTGAAGGACCAAGCCTTTTCTTCAGACTCCCACTGCTAGGAAATCAACAGTTTCCACATAGATATACAGAAGTGTTGAAAGTGATACGGCACATCCCCCACACCATGTTTTCTCCCTGGGGAGTTTATGGCAGCTGAAATGCTTCTTTGAATGTACTGACTTTTCCTGGATCAAACAATATGGAACTTTAAACACAAGAAAGTCTTTCATGTAGAAGCTTGTGCTGGATATCTTACCAAGCAGAGGAGATTACTGAATGTAGGTCACACAGACAGACCTGTTATGGGTTGTTATAAAGAAAAATAAATATTAGCCTCCATGATAACATACTAGATATCTTTCTCTGTTTTTGGCTATTCTACTCCCTTTTTACTCCTGACTGTCCAAGCACTCTCAGGGCAAAAGTATAAAAATAAAGGCAAAGAAAACAAATAATCTTAAAGACAGCTTGTCTCCTCTTTTCTCACTCTTTTTTACATTAGACATTTTAACTTTAAATCCCCCACTATATTACTGAATAAATGAATAAATAAGTAGACATATTTAAGAGCTGAGGTGACACAGATCTGCATAACAGAAGTCATAGATCAGTAATCGGGGAAGGGATGTAAAATATAAAGATCTTTAGAATAAGCAAAAGTTTGATGATAGCAAAGAGTGTAAAACCTCAAGTTTGGATCTAAAGGCAACTGTTTCATTTGGGAGAAAAAGAAGACTTCAGAATAAGAGCATCATGTTTAGCAATGCAGGCAACACTCTGGTGGATTGATTAATGAATGTGTAATTAAGCAAAACTAATTTTTGCCCTTTATTTTTGACCATGGGTGACTTTAATTCTCAGTACTATGATTTCCGCACGTTGACCACCGTCCACACAGAGCATTAACATAGCAGGACAGACAGGCTGTGCTGGGATTTTGGGATGACACAAGAATATGAATACTAGGTGACAATATGAAATTAGAGGAGAAAGAGCATTCAAACTCCACAGAAATGCTGACAGAAAGAAATAAAGATACATTGAAAAAATATTCAGCTCAACTGTATGTTTCATTACTGCTATGTTCTGTTCTAGACAGAGAAAAAATTTACTAAGGCAAATTAACTGTAGCAAAAGGAAGGACAAGAGTAGATCCTGAGGCTATGTAAAAGGTATTTTTGCCATCATGCAGACCCCTCACTACATGACTAGAATTTCTCACTTACTCCAAATTGGTATTTCATTACTTCACTAATTTCATAAATAATAAGAAATTAAATACATGCCTCAAGGAAGAATGAAACCATTGGGAGAAAAATCTAGACTGAAGTTTGTGTCTTCCTGGCTTTACTTATCCATCCTATATGTTTACTTTCACAGAAGACAATGAAATAAGAATAAAGCAGAAACACAGCACAAGGAATAAGCACGTATTCCTAATTATGAAGTTGCATTTTATTCCCAAGACAGCTGACTTTTCAGTATATTAAATAAAGGGAAATCAAGCAAATGGTTTCAACCGTTAATGAGAACTCCTGGGAAATTAAAAACTATGAAAGAAACAAATTCCCATGTAGAGACAAAATAGAGAAGCTGTAATTATGGCTAAACAGTTGACAGGTTATAAAGTAATACTTCGCACAAAGTTGTAAGAGAATTTCTAGCATTAAGACATCCTTTAGAGACTCACTCAGCACTATTTACCTCTGTTCATATTCTGACTTCCACTTCAAATTGTATGTGTTGAAATAAGGGATTTTTCAGTGGTTAAAAAAACTATACCCCAAGATGGAAGAATTACCATTTGATTTGCTGGAGAATTTCTATCTATTGTAAAGCTTGTTTTCTCGCTCACACTAAGCTGTTCCTTAGGTCAAAGGTATTCCCACTGAAGGTCATGGTAAGGGTGAAGAACATCAGGATCTGTTCTGTGAGGCAGCTGAAGGTCAGTTTCTGTAGCACCAAAGGAGTTTAAAGTAATATGAAATAGCAAATCTTTCTACTACATCACTCTTGACTTTCAATTGTATGCCTCTGGTGATCTTTTTTGAATTAGACATCCAAACATACAACTACTTGGAGACTATGAAAGTAGGCCCATTCCTTTCTTTCTGTTCTCCCCAAATGACAACACACCCAGACTTTTAACAAAAACTTAAGGCTTTCTGAAATGCTTTGCTTTACTTTCTAAGAATAAATTAATTAGTAAACATTCAGCTTCAGGAGTCTGAAATAAAACTTGAGCACATTTAATACTTTCCAAAATGCATTCAGCATCTGATTAAATACTGGTGCACTTTTGAATTTGGCAATATTTCTTTCAATGACTTTCTGACAGCAACCCTCTGGAAAGCACTAAAATACAAAATCAGTTTACAGTGCCAGGCAATATTTGTCTTCACCACAACTAAATTATTCTCACTAACATTCAGAAACCCGACTGCCCATATTTATGTATGTATATAACATGTACATAAAAACATATCCACACTTCAGAATGCTGCTTTAATTGCCAATGCTTCCATGCAAATTCTAATTTCCTTTCAATTTCATGGAAATATTTCTCAAACACTTTCACACTGTATCTGTGAAATTTCATACTTCCACAACAGTGATATAAATTTTCTCTTAATTTTGATTGCTTCTTGCACTACTGTAACCATCTTCCTTGCCCTGTCTCTGAAGTGCTACTTATTTCACCCCTCCATGTTATTCATACATAACCTTTGGGTACATAGCAATTTCTCCTGAACACTAACTTCTTTCTGCATTATTTCAGCCTTTCAGACAGATTGTCAGTTAATTTATTCAATTTGCACAAGACAGAATGAGTATTTTTGTTTTGTGTTGTGTCTCTGATTTAAGTCCTGATTGATCCTACACTTAATTCTGCCTCTGGTAAATTAATAGAAGGATAGCAATATGTCAGTAAAAACTTATGTTTTCTTTCACTGCCCACTGGATGATCTGGCATCTGGGAACATCTGGAATGGGATAAGTACAATGCTCTTTCCTACCATTTTGTTTCAGTGTGTCTGCCTTGTTTCTCAGTTCCTCTCCCCTCCAAAAATGCCTGGAGCAGGAAAAACACTGCCTCAGGTAACAGTTTGGTTTGGTAGGAGAAGGTTACCATCTTACCTCATGTTAGTGAAGCTGAACACTAAATAAAAAGCTTCAGGGAGTTCTCATATTACAGAATGCCTTGCCTCCCATTCACCTTCAATTCATTAACAGCAGTAACTGATAAAAAGGAGCACTTGTTTTTCTAAAAGAAGTCAGCAACTTCTTGAAGCCACAGCTGTTACAGTTCTGCTTTTCCTTTTTCCCTTCCTATGACCTTACACTACTGCTGCTCTGTATCAGCCATCATTATCCACCTTGGCTCTTTGCAGTGTTCCTGAAAACAAGTTTTTCTTTTTCCCTTTTCCATTTTATCCTTAATGATGATGACTGCATAGGATCTGGCAGGAATGCTACAGCACAACATGAGATAGTCTTTCAAACTTCCTAGCACTTGCTTTTTTCAGGCTAGGTCCTCAAACATTTTCCTGCAGAAAGGGACTCATTTTGTGATGATGTGATATTGGTATGTCTTTGGAAAATGGCTATTTCTCATTCCCTGGTAGTATCTGTTCAATATCTGAAAAATATTTCATATTTAATCTATGAGCATCTCTTCTTGTACTATTCATAGCAACAGACCTATGATATTCTAGCCAAAATACCTCTCTCATGTACATTTTAAATCAAAAGACTGGCTTTAACACCTCAGAAGCTAGCATTATCTAAGATAAAATATAGACACAAGTACATACCAGCATGAATTTAATGGGAAAAGCCTCCAGATTTGCCTCCTGTTGTTTACAGAATTATTTTAAAACCCTAGAGAATTAGGAATAAGCCTACTTCTGTTCAAAATACACAGAGTAGAAATGTTTCTCTTAATTCATTTTACATGAAGAAATAGGGTTCTTTTGCTATGAAAAAAAAAAAAAATTAGACAGGATTCAGGAAGTAATAATAGCACATGGTTTATTCTTCTTACTTGAACTGCTGCCTATGTTCCATTTCCCCAAGCTACTTATATTTTAGTCCTACATGTGCTCTTTCCAGCAGATCTTTTACAAAGCAACGGTAGACCTGCCGGCAATTCAGGAATTAAACCATCAACAATTTCTGACCAAAAGGAAAAAAAACACCAAACCAAAGCCCCACTGCCTGGGAAACAACATAAGACAGCTTGGTTGCTCCTTAAAAATAAAGTCATTGTCATTATTACCCTGCTACTCTTGTGCCTGGGTTTGATGTGACTTCAAAATAAGGTTAGGTACAAAAATGGGAACCTTGGAAACACTTTGCATCTCCAGAGAAAGAAGGAAGAGAATGTGTTTCGTCTTGACTATACATGAACTTGCTCATTTCTGGCTTATCTGTAAACACATATTGGCTGTTTTGGCCCTGTATTAATAAAGCCCTGACTGAATCATGACCCCATATTCCAGCTTTTCCTAAGCAAGTTCCTACACTGAAAGTCATGGAAATACAATCAAGCTAGAATCCAAATTTCCTGAATCAAAAAGGCTTTGGTTTTGCTGTGCAAACTATTGCGTTACTGGGGTGGGAAGAGAGAGAGAGAGACAGACCAAGAAAGAAAAAACAGTGAATGCTGATCTATTACAACTAGCAAAGAAGCCACATTCCATTTTCTGCAGAACTGGATGTAATTGGAATGATTAGATGCTCTCAGACAATAAAAGTGGAAGACTTTCTGCATCATGAGATATATTTTTCACTCTTAGAACAGTTAAAAACCTTCCAGGTGAGACGGGAAGCTTTGAACATCTAAAGTAATAAAAAGACCCAAATGCATCCTGTACTGGGGAAATGAAGGCTTATGAGGGGGCATGTAGTAAATAAAGTCCTAGTTAAATCTTCTGGATTATCTAAATTAAAATCTATTACTTAGAAAACTTTTTCTATTCCTACTTGGTGGAACAAAAAAAAAAAAAACCAAACAAATTTTCTTCCTGTAAAAGAGATCAACGGTACTTAGGTGGTCTCAAGGCAGGAGAATGGACCAGATTTAGAATTCCTCCTTGAAACATACATAAAGGTAAACAAAACATTTCTGAAAAAAAAAAAATATTAAAAATAGATGTGTTTCATAATGATAAAGAGACTTTTAGAGATTTTTCTGTCAATCACTTTAGATGCTTTTTGTGAAACAATTACTGTACTGGCAAATCTATTAAAAGCTCCTCAAAATACCCTTTTACCTTTTGTTTCTCCTTATTTTTTACTGTCCTCACTTTCAATTTTATAATTGAAAATAATTGCTGAAATTGACAGAAATACGAGTGACTATGGAACTACTGCAAGAGGGAAGAGAGAAAAAAATTGTATTTCTCACTTATGTACTGAGGACTTGGTAAGGCAGTCATGTACCAGGGAGATAAGAATGGCTAGATACAGACAGCTTGATTTGCATTGTACTTTGGAGCTTCCATTTGTATCTGAAACCAGAAATCCAAACTTGGCGAAATGTTGAGCAGCATGGTAAAAATGCTTTCCTGAAAAATTAAATAAAAATCTGTATTTGCTTTAAAATATAGGAATGAAAGTTTAAGCACGTGGCAACAGTCATAAACCTTAAGAGTTAATTTTGGAAGGACACCCAGCATTAAAGTCATTGCACACTGATACATTAATGAAAAGCTGGAATACAGTTAAGATTATAACAGTTAAAACAGCAGTTCTCAGATCATAAACCATGCTAAGTACATGTAAAATAAAGCACCAACTGTGTACACATGATAATGGAAATAATCACAGCATTAAGTACAATTACCTCTAAATCCAACCAAAAAATACCCCCACTGTGCTAAATGATAGTGTAATAATTTTCAATCTGATTTCCAAACAGTCATAAAAACCTAGCACAGCTGGCAAGAAATGGTATTAATTGTTCAGAACTTAAGGAAGAACCATATCTATTTTAGTGCAAATTAACTATGAGCTTCATTCATGGTGGTACTATCTAGACTGTGCTCATTAGAATATTTTCTAATATATTCAGTCAAAATTCATTTTAGAAAGTTCTGTCCTCTCAATTTCTGCAAGCACCCTTTCTTGTGATATATATATCTAGTGCAGGAAAGCGATTTGACTAGAGCTAGTGGAGCAAAGCGATTTGACTATAGCTAGTGGAGCAAAGCAATTTGACTCCTTGACCCAGTTTAAAAAGACATGAGAAATAAGCACAGTACAATAAAAAACTTAGAGCTGACATGAGGTAAACTGCATAAAGGGTTCAGAAAACAGGTTATTGGCTCTAACTAGCAGTTAATATTTATGTAGTGGTAACATCCTAAGGCTGAATCTAGCACTGGAGACTCATTGTCCTAGGTCTGTAAAATACTGTATCACAAACCCAACCATAAATAAGTAATAGATTTCAGTTTGCCATTTGCCTGAGTGGAAGTTGGCATTAGCCCAGGTAAGAGGCAGAACAATTGACTCTTGCACTTTCTTGGAGTAAAGCCATGTCCATTCTTGTATGATTATTAATATTTCAGATGCCTTCTCTGAACATCACTGCCTTTGAAGGCTCAACAGCTGTCTTCTCAATAGTCAGTCATACACCACTTTTCTCCTTTCTAGTTATCCTCAGTGATGACTGTTCTCCATTCACCTTTTAGTTATTTTTCCAAATTTTTCTCTCGGTGTCCACCAGACTTTAATTATCTTAGAGAACACTTCTTTAACTGAGAAAAAGCTAAAGCATAAATAAACATCACAAAATAGTACTTACTGCTAATATATGCCCTAAGACTTCTATCAGTTAATTACAAATAACAGAAAATAACTATTCCAAGTTAATGATGGATTTTTTTAACTTTTTTTTTTTTTTGGTCTGAGTACAGGAGCTGATTTAATGACATTGGGCTCAGAGATCTTGAAGTACGTAGTACTTACGTTAATGATGATGTATCCCTCCTGTGGTTTCTAAAGGGCTTGTTAAAGTAATTTCAGTGCATATAAGCAACACATACATAAATCAACAGCAGATCAACTGAACAGAAAAAAAAGATACAGTCAAAACAAGAAAAACAAAGCTTAGGAGCACAGTAGGTTGAATTCAGCTATCCTATCCTAGGAATAAAAATAAACTGGACAATAACTAGGCATTTTAATGCACCATCCAGCATCATTCTCAGGAGATTCTAGTATGTACTATTGAAATTCAGCTGACAGAGAAGGAACCAGGGACTGTGTGCTTATAGTACCTAATTACAGAAAGCCCTGAAGCACTCTAAATCAAAAAGCCAATGGTTAGGACAATAGCCTGTTCTTTCAGCTCGCAGTAAGTGGCATCACAGTGATAAAGGAATAGGCAAAAAATAATTATTAAGGCACGAAATAGGATGGGAAAATAAGTTATCTAAACCTATTACGTATCAGTTAAATACCATGGGATGACACTTTTCTGGAATTCAAAGGTGGCCTAAGGAAGTGAAAAACCCCCTGCCATCCTTTGGCAGGTGCAAACAATCTGGGTGACCTTTTGGAACTGAATGAATTAAAAAGTTGAGGAATTGGCCAATGGAGAGTAACACTACAGTACAGAAGCTTCAGTATTACACCTCTAGGGAAATTATTTGAGAATGTCAGTATTTGTTGAAATGGAGCATTTACCAAAGGTAAATACAAGTGCTCTCTAGAAATACCTAGGCAATTCACAGAATTTACTTGTTCATTATACTCAGAGGGACTACTGTGTCAAAGCAGCATGTTGATGAGTTGATAACCACAGAAAGCAAACCAGAGAAAGCATTGTGCTCCCTTCACTCCCCTGTTGAAACTGTGCTACAGAAACACCCAAGCTATTAATTTAACTGAATCACTCAAAATAACGTGATGCTGTATAGATGCTGAAAAATCAAATGGAAATATTTTTCCATATTCTGATCTGTTCCAATTTCTTAATAACATGTGAATTTTGGGACATGTTTTTGTGCACTTTTCATCATCACTTCTTTGCAACTTTACCTCTGTATGAAAAGGAATATAGTTAAACCAATTTCTCTTACTCAGGTTTTTCATGGAAAAGCATTATATGTAGAAAGTGTTCCAAAAAGTTTGTGAACTCCATTAAAATAAAGTAGCAGAGAAACACAGCTGAATTGTATCCTTATATCATTGCACTTCATCTATGGAAACAGCTAGAGAACTCAGCTTAGAAATCCATAAAAGTATATGTACATTATTTGTTTTACCTAAGGAACATGTTGCACAGGCATTTTAGCCTCCTACCATACTAAAAAACATTTCAAGTAAGTGCTTAACAGCTTCATACAACTGTGGATGACAATGCAAGCTGCCTTAATTTGGTATGACCAGTAACAGCTGATTCTTGCTTCACAGCACCTTGCCACCATCCACTCACGGTATCACAGCTAAACCAGCTTCTCAGATGATGCTATTTATTAGCTAGCAAACTCAGGCAACTCAGCCAATTATCTTAATACACCAAGCTATGAGCGTATTCTATTCTGAAGCCAACCAAACAAATGCCACAGCTCTCATTTCAACAACAGCAAACTGTGGATTCATTCAAGTACATACTTACAGCTCTTGCTCTCATGATTAATCAAATCACATAAAGAAAAAACAGTTGACTTATTCTAGTGAGCATGTAATCACTACTAGCAACCTCTTCTTTGAGCACTTTGTGCTCCATTTCTGTGCAAAATTATCTCTTGCATTAAAGGCACAGAAATGAAATTATTAAGGTTAATCTTTTGCCTGTGTTCTCAATCTAGGAGTGCTAGCAGCACAGGAGTCTCCTTGGAGCTTTTCCAGTCTCCATAGCTCTTGACACATTGAGCTCACCTGTGCATTAACTGCAGTTGCTCTTGGCAGTTTCCCTCTCTGATAGTTTTGAGATGTGAATCTCTGTCATCGTGGGAAAACCAGATAGATTTCAACAGTTTCCTAAACACATAGTGATTAACCAGAATTTGTGATATCATTTCCTAAGTAAGACTGGATGTAATTTTTATGATAACTTGGAGGAGGTAACAATGTACATTCTGGTTTTATGGATATCTAGATACTTCATCTCATCAGTCCATTCAGTCAATACATGTGGGAAAACCCAGGGAAGGGAGATTATAATTTGTGGTTTTGAAGGACATGACTGAGTTAATGTAGATAGCAACTGGGTTAAAATGAAGCCAGTCAATTGTATCTATCTTCCATATCACCCACATGCAGAAATGCCCTTCTTCCATAGCATCTAAAAAATAGTATTTAACGATGTGCTTTCCACTGCAATATGATTACTTTTTGTGTGTTATCAGTAAATGAGACAAGACAGACTCATTCCAGTTGTGGTGACCAGATGGCGGTGAAGGGGATGGTCTGGCTTTCCCATAGCACCAGCAGAATACTATATTCTGGAGAACTCAGCCAGTGATGGAACTTAGGTATATCAATGTTTTGGGCAGGAAATGCTGGAAGACAAGCCTAACTTGAGAGATATCCTTTGCTGTTGTTTTTAAAGGATGCAAGTATTGCTCAGTTGTTTTGGAACATAATGTTTTATTGATTATCTTTATTTTCTGTAAATTTTTAGGGTTAAATTAAATATAGTCATATCTATGAATCAAAGAATGGCTTGGGTTAGAAGGAACCTTAAAGCTCATCTAGTTCCAAGCCTCCAAATGATACAATGGTACTGTACAGGTCAACCTCATTGGTTAAAATAGCGCAGAAGATAGGTTTAGGTTTGCATAAGCTTTCTTCATAGAAATGTTCTCTCCCACAGAGATTATTAGAATGCTCTCGTTTTGAAGAGAGATAAGGGATTTATAGGCTAACAAATGTTCCCTCCCATAACTCCTTCCCCTTAATTCATTGGGAGCATGATTTTTCCTATCATCTCCTGCAGAGAGGTAATACCAGTTCCTCCCTGAGGAAGTTCATAGGAGCACATACCTCCAAAACACACTGCCTTACAGCCATCCAAGGAAGCAAAAAGGAAAAAGCCATGCTGACAGGGAGCAGATCTATATGGTCACTTCCAACAGAAAAGGGCAAATGTTTATTTCTGTGTATGCAAAGAGCCTTGTCAAAACTGCCTGTTAGGAAATGTGCTGATGACTGTAATAGAGAGGTTATCACACAGAGGAGTAAAGCATAAATAAACATGCAGCAAACCCAACCAGAAGCAGAGACAAGCTGTAAGTCTGAAGATGCACTTCAAGTATACGCGTCATGAAGTCAAAAGAGCAAAGTAAGTTCTCAGTTACCACAGAATGGCAGCTTTTAGCCTAGGCAGAAAAACCCCACAAAGAACAATTCACAATAAACTAGACGGTTTATCGACTTACTAAATTAAAATTCTTTCCTCTGACATGTCAAGAGATTTAAATTTTAAAATAATTAATTAAATAAATATAACACCTCAGGAAAAACTATGTTTATGTATTTAAGTGAGTTTCTTTGCCAGCTCCGAGGCAACAATCTCCTTCTAGTATTCATCAAACTAACAGTGAAATTATGTGGTGGGGAAAACCTTTATTACTACAGTATTGCAATAGTAAAATTCATAGTAAAATATTTATGCTATTCAGTTACAAATGTCCCAGATATCTCTTACATCAGTGCTTTCTGATGCATGTTTCTGTCACAAAGCCCTAACAAAGTAAGGAGTTGCAAGCTTTGCTGTACTGTTCATGTATATTCCTTCTATGATGAGGGGAGACAGACATCTCCAGAACATGAGCAATCACACGCAGTCTTTAAATATCTGAGGTGGGTGATAAGAATTTCCCTCTGGAGAATCCTCTTTCTCAGTTGCCTGCAGAAGAATCCTAGATTAACTACTGTAGACTACTTCAAAACTGCTAATGTTGCTTATATCATCTTTGTTTAGGTGGCTCTGCAAGTTACAGTGCTCATCACAACTGCAATATTTTCCTGCCTAAGGGAAGTTCTAAAAAGAAAACCATCTTTGAAAGCAACACAATCTGTACTCTTACTAAATAAAATATTTCCTTCTTAATTCCTACTATTTATACTGTGAGCAAAATTATTTAAATATTGCAAAATCCTTCTTTTACACAAGTACCCACAATGAAGATTTTCAAAACACAAAAGATATCTAATATATATTTTTGAATACGTATATATTACGTATTTAATATTATATTAATGCTTCTGCAGTCTAGCATGTTCTGCAGCAGTATATTGATGATAATGCAAACTACCCCAGCATGCAGGGAGCATAAATAACATCTTACTAGTCTGAGCTCAATAAAAAGGAAAATGAAAAATATAAGGAACAACAGTACATTTGCTTCTACATGTTTGTGTGTGGAGGTATAGCCTTGATTTTCCAATTACCTTCCTTTTTACCTCTCTCAACCACACGCAGATTCTTCATTAATTAGCACAAATAAAAAGCAAATGCAAGTCTGAGCAATTAGACATTGCAGATTTCCTGCAAATGCTGCTGGACTAGGTGTATATGTGCATTTATATCAATGTGAATATGTGTGATGTTCAATTATTACTATCCAAAGTTAGCTAGGAAGAGATACTGGGGTTTTTTAAAGTGACATAGTAAGCTACAGCAGTAATTGGTGGGTGTCCTGGGTTCAGCAGTAGCAGTCATTTTTCTCCTTCTTAGTAGTTGGCACAGTTGTGTGGTTTTGACTTTTGGAATGGGAACAGCGCTGGTAACACCGATGTTTTCAGTTACTGCTTAAATGTTTAATCTGACCAAGGACTTTCTGAGTATCATGCTCTGCAAGGGAGGAGGGGAAGCCAGAAGGAAGCAGAGACAGGACACCTGACCCAAACTGACCAAAAAGGTCATACCACAGCACATCATGTCCAGGATGTAAAAACGGGCGCAGGAGACCCAGACGGGTTGGGTTTATGGCTTGGTTGGGGTGGGTATCAGTGGTGAGCAGTTGTATTTTCTTCCCTTGTTATTTCTCTTATCATTATTATTATTGGTGGTAGCAGTAGTTGTTTGTGTTATACCTTAGTTACTGGACTGTTCTCATCTCAATCTGTGGGAGTTACCTTCTTTCGATTCTCCTTCCCATCCCCCCAGGAGCAGGGTGGGGAAGGAAGAGGGGGGAGTGAGTGAGCAAACTGCTTGAGTTACAGCTGGGCTTAAACCATGACAATGGGTTTTTTCACTTCATTAAAGGTACAAGATAGACATTCTGAATGCCTGCACTCAGACTCTGTATTCTGTAATGTCCTGCCCCAGTTACAGTCAATGGCAGAGTTAAGGTTATATAAACCTTAGGGGCATGGATCCAATTACAGTTCGTGTTTCTCCTTTAGTATCACAAGAATCTGTACCAAACTGCTTGAATAAGAGAAAGAGAAGTAGTCATTGGGCTTTTTTTAATCTATAGACTAAAGTAGTTAGTTTTCTTAAATAAGAATTCTCATTCTGAAAGCAAAGTAAGATAGCTTTAGTGCATTTCAATTTCAATAGAACTTGGAATGCTTAAACGTAATCAGATTTTTCAGTATACATAGAGAGCATTGAAAATACAGACTTTGTTAAACCATAAAGTGACATCGTTAAAAACAGCTTTCTTTTTCTGTTTCCCTTTTCTCCTGTCTTTCCCCTATGACACAACATGAAAGTCATCCAATTACTATTGGATTTGCCTATTTCTAGGTGCTACCAGTGAGACCAGTGATTCAAGAAGCAGAGTATTCTGTGGTAAAGAGGAGCTACAGCAAGGTAACATGTAGAAAGAATAGAGGATAAGTACAGGGTGTCAGGGAATCATGATCTTGAGAGCTGGAAGAACAATGAGCAGGCATAGGAAATTAAAGGAAAGTATGAAAAAAGACAATGTAGCACTGGCTTGGGAAAAAACCAAACAAACCTTAATGAAAATGTAAATGATATGGTTGGTGCTGAAAAAAACAACAAAACCATTTGTCACATGGGAGCTGATTAAAGTTATGGATCTTATTAGACTCATGGAAACAGTTGCTGCAGATCCTACAGGGATGCTTTATTTGTGTTATTAGGAGAAAGATCAGGTTTTGTTATTCTCTTTCCTCATTATTCATAGAATCAAGAACATTTTAACTTGAAATTATTGCCCCAGGTATAGAGAAATATTCAAAGTATGAGCTTTCTTCAGTTTCAACTTTACTATCCTAACTTATGGGGACAGAAAAAGTCATGATCTCTTGAGGCCACTTATAAACTGGATCTAAATCTGTTCTTTCCTTACCTATTTCTTGTTAATGGAGGAATATCATTAGTAAACTTAAATGTTCCTGCACCTTGACACTATGTTCCTGCAGCTTGACACCATGGCCCTTCAACAAGAACTAAAGGATTATTTATTTACTGTATGCCCCACCTCTGCCATGTTTGTTTTAGGATCTGTTCCTAATCCTACTGCTATTTGTTTTACCAAAGTTTTGAGTATTTAGTAGAAAAAAGATCTACCTATTGTTATTCCCCTGAGGAGACACAAGAGGTTATTCTGACCTCCCATTTCTGTCCAAATTTTCAAATACTCAGCAGCTGATGAAAAATGTACCTCATTCCGATGGGGTCCAGTTTGCCAAAGTGGTTACTAACAGAGACAGCACTGTCACATTCTGACTCCAC
This sequence comes from Psilopsiagon aymara, assembly GCA_024733675.1. Classification (NCBI taxonomy): domain Eukaryota; kingdom Metazoa; phylum Chordata; class Aves; order Psittaciformes; family Psittacidae; genus Psilopsiagon; species Psilopsiagon aymara. Next base: position 29,318 of record JANRGW010029219.1, read on the forward strand.
CATACCTTCATTTGCCCATCTGTACCCCTGAGCTATTGAAACCTGTTATGTTTATCTCCATAGGAGGTCACAAAACCAGCAAGCCAACTACAACTTCCCATATCTGGAGTATTTCAGGCACGGAAAGCTTTCACTTACAAAATGTAAGTAAGTAAACAAAGTAAAACAAAATCAGCCTCAGTTTGTCCAAGTGATTCTCCTCAGAGGGTTTTCATTTCAGAAAGCATTAAACAGAATAATGAATTACTCTGAAAACTTAAATCTGCTTTTTTTTTTTTCTGAAAAGAGTTCTAGAAACCAACCTGGCTGTTTCACCTTCAGCAGTACCTTTGCTATTGATACTGGTGTCGGAGACCACCATCTTGGTCTGTGTCAAGTAGCAGCTTGTTGTAGATGTCTGCTGGGCTTGTTGTGCAGTGAGGTATTCTGTTGCATGAATAAATAGGTACAATTACAAATACTTTTTTATTGTCAGTATTCCTATTCTGTCCCTGGACATTTTGTTGCTACTGAATATGTCTATAATTGCACTGATCCCATTAAAAAAGGGGAAAATTTCATTAGTTTAACCAGAAAACTGAAGCTGGTTGTTAGAAAGGTACTTTGATTATTTTTAAACAATATAGCTTGCATACCAATATGTCAGCTTAATAGTTTTCTTTTCTTTACAGCAGCATTTTATTTCTTATTTTAGTAACATTAATACAGTTAACCTGAAAGGGTTGAGGCTTCAAAGTTCAATTTTAAGAGTCTAAAGCTGAAACATTTTTGGACCAAATTTCCATTACTGCCTAAATAAAAATACTGATATAAATTTCAAAACACTAGCTGTCACCTGACCATCAATTTTTCTCTAAAGTCTTCCTGGAAAAGTCAAGTTTATTTCTACTAGACCATTCATAATACCATTTTCAGAGGCAAACTGGAAAGTTAATGGGAAAGTGCAAATGTTAAACTGCATGTAGTGCTGGAAAAAAAAAAAAAAAAACAGCTGATAAAATTTTTTGTAGAAGTCTTTGCTGGCTCAAATGAACCATAGCTTTTTGAAAATCTTGATGGTTTTACTTTCTTATGTTCTTATAAAAATAGAATTCTTCTTGGCAATTTGCAATTGGGGTGTAATCATGCCATTTCAAGTCCACCAAGGCAGTATTTGAAGCCTCCCAAGTGTGAAAAGGATTACACATTTATGTAGACCATAGTGCTCCATTTTCATCACTCAAAATAATGAGAAAAAAATGGTTAGACTCCTAAATACAGCTCACTGCATTTTTCTTTACTTTAATCTTTGAAGTAATCAATCATGCTCAGAGCTAGGAATCAAGAAAGAATAAATAGTGTCAAGAAGAAAGCAGCAGCGTCCCAGAACATAAAAGGCATTTGCATTCTTTTATAGAAGAGTTTATATTGTGTTATTTTGAACCATTATCTTGTATAGTCTAATCAAATTCATTAGTACAGGAATATCTAGAGTTGACTACATGAAATGTCAATAGAAAAACAGAGCTGTGATTAAGGGAGAGGAAAGTCATGATCAGCAGCAAATCAGGTACTTGCCAGCAACGCAGTAAACTGAACGCTCCCAAACTGATTTCTCCCACAAAACCAAAACTCATGACACTACCAAGCCTGTTTTGAGGTGGTTTTACCCTGCATGTCACACTAACAGGATGCAGTAATCATGCTATTTAGTACTGGGTTAATCTACTTTGGAAAAGGCTACTTCCAAGGCTGCTAGATACTCAGAATCAAACCCAGGTCAAATCCATATACTGAAGTTTATGTCCTAGAAAATTGTAGGAGGGAAAGAGGATTCCTACTTTCAAGCTGTGTATTTTGTTGAAGGTGTTTTGCACAGGATTGTACTGCTACATAACTTTATAGAGAAAATTGTCATTATTATTACTTCAAGCCTATATTAAAGTTAGCTAGAACAGTTTTAATATCTAACATTGTAATGTTTTTCAAACAATGTTGGGTTCCTCAAAATTGGTATTATAGCAAAATAATATGAAATTATTTTATGCGATTATTTCAGAAAAAAGAAACAAATCAGAAAATGTCTTTTTATACTGCCATTACAGTTTAAATGTGGTTATTGTTAGTGTCTCCTTCCATCAGCTGCATTTGACATACGTGTATTGAATGACTAAACAACTAGATAGCTTTTACTGAATACAATTTTGCAGGAGACAGAGACACTAATGTGTCTGTATTTTTATGACGTTATCTATTGGTAGACACTCTAATAGCTGGTGTTACCAGACAATTGGAAAAGAGCCACCAAACACTGCCCTGGAGCTGCTGTGAAACAGCAGCTAGCAATAAACTGGCACTGATCTCAGGCCTTTAAGCATACAGATTACAGCATGAGCTACCATAATTTTTTATCCAAACTAAAGAGTAAATGTATTAAATCAAGACTACATTTGACAATAGAAGAAATAAATTCAATAAAAAATAATAATAAAGAGCCCCCGACACAAAACATTTGTTCAAACTCACCCACTTGAAGTATTTTAAGTGGTTAACTAACATGAGCTAGGAATTTTCTTTTAACATTTTTAATCCTTATTTCCCTTCATTATTTTTCACTTCTTCAGCTTTCCTGAGTTCTGCCATCAAGAGTTAGCAATATTCAGAAGTTATTAAAGTGGTTTTGTAGCTTTTCTTTCAATAAATTATGAGTTGCTTTATAACTTGTCTATAATAAAGAGAATTGTGACCTTATCTCCCTAAAACTGCAGATAGTTTCATAAGAAACTCAAGTATACTCTGAGTTAACCCTTACTAAATTAAACATTTGAGTTTTAATATTTTTCTCCCCATGAATTAACTTTATTCAGGTGTTGGAACTGTATGACCTTTAAGGTCCCTTCCAACCAATACCATTCTCTGACTGTGATCATTTATTTTTTAAATAAGAAGAAACCCATTTCCTACTAACTAAAAAGCACAGGAGTTTTTAATATATTTTTTTCCCTGAGGCTTAGCATTTTTCTGGATGCATGGTTGCATTCAAGAGTAGTCAATGATTTTTAAGGACATTCAATTTAAAATAATTTTAAGGAATGGCACTCGATGTCATTCTAATTTTATTTTTTCATAAGAAGTGTAAAGTATTTTGTAAACCTTTAGTTTGCATTTATACCAAAAGTCAGATCCTCAGTTGTTATAGAGCTGATTGATCTCACCTGGAGTCATCAGATTTTGACTGAAATTTTTTACCTGAAAGATCTAGTCCCCATATTTTAACATTTCTTTTTAACAGAAGGAAAATAATATAGCATTTGAATGATTTAAATATGACTTCTACACATAAAATTAATATACTGCCTATATTGACAGAATTGGATTACTTTTAGGGAAGATTCAAAACAAGAAAACTTGCAACAAACCAGAATGGTTGTCCCCTTTTTTCTCAAGTGAGACTCCCTTATCTTTAGTACCAAAGGCAGATATTTTACTATTTAGTAAAAATCTCTTTGTGACATGAATATTACAGGCTTATCACAAGTGAAGTGTGTGTGGCCATTTTCATATGCCACGTAAAACCTTATTCTACTGGGTAAATTAGGAGTTCCTAAAATTGCTGAATTATTGATGGCAGAGCAATAATTTAGTCCTTTAAACAATTCATATAACATGGCTCTACCTATAAATTATGTGTCACTGCAATGCCTAGCCCCAAAGCTTCAGTCAGGAAAGCCTGTCAGTTATGACTGTAAATCTTGGCTCCCTTGACACCAAGGATGATGTTACTTCTCTCAAATTGCTTTTTAAATAATGGGTGATGTTCAAATATTCATAATGCTTGAATTTCATTGCAAAAGAAAGTGTATTCATGTATTTCCTATCACTGGAAATTTTTATGGCTTCATAACCTGTCTATCCCTCTTCTTTAACTCATCATATCTACACACATGTGCTTTGCCCATTCCAGGAGAGCAGAGCTTCATCTCCCATAACATTTACTTGAGAAGACATACTCCATAACTCTGCAAGTCCCTCCATTCCTCCTCCTTCCCCCAGCTTTATATGCTGAGCATAACAAATATGGTCTGGCACATAACTTGGGTTAGTCGGGGTCCACTGTCCTGGCTGTGTCCCTTACCAATTCCTTGAGCACTCCCAGCCTACTTGCTGGTGGAGCAGCAAGAGAAACAGAAAAGCTGTTGGTGATGTACAAGCATTGCTCAGAAGTAACTAAGCCATATTGTTGTATCAGCACTGTTGGTAACAAATGCAAAAACATAGCACCATACAGCAACGGCCATTCATACTGAACTTTTATATAAGTTGATGTGTTAACAACTTGTCTGTGATAGCAAACACAAATCTGTCATGTAATGAAAATCTATACACTTCTAGATGTTTCAATATGATTGATAAACATTATACTAGACACAGAAGACAGCCATAGTAAAATGAATTGAATAGTCAAGCTGTGATGAAGGGAATTACATGGAGAGTTCAGTTGCTCCAGGCCACTTCGTGGCAAATTCCAAATTGCTTGGAAACGTCTTCCGACAAATGGAGGTATCTCCTACTACAGCCCCATTATTTGTATTTGCAGTTTAGGGCTTGTTGGGTTTTTCTGGTTTTGGTTTTTGTTTTATTTGGGGGATTGTGGGTTGGTGTTTTTTTGTTTGGAGTTTTTAGTTTGGTTTTTTTTTTTTTTTTTTTTTTTTCTTTTTTTACTCTATTTCAAGAAATGAAGAGAGTGAAGTAGAATAGAATGGTTAGGGTTGGAAAGGACTTTAAGATCATCCAGTTCCAACCGTCCTGCCATGGGCAGGGACACCTCACACTAAATAAAGGCACTGAAGACTCTGTACAGCCTGGCCTTGAACGCCACCAGGGATGGATCATACACAGATTCCTTGGGCATCCTCTTCCACTGTCTCACCACCCTAACAGTAAAGAATTTGATCCTTATATCCAACCTAAACTTCCTGTTTAAGTTTTAACCCATTACCCCTTGTCCTGTCATTACAGTCCTTAATGAAGAGTCACTCCCCAGCATCCTTATAGGCCCCCTTCAGGTACTGGAAGGTATGGTCTCCACACAGCCTTCTCTTCTCCAGGCTGAACAGCCCCAACTTTCTCATCCTATCTTCGTACAGGAGGTGCTCCAGTCCCCTGATCATCCTCTTGGCCCTCCTCTGGATTTGTTTCAAAAGTTCCATGTTCTTTTTATGTTGAGGACACCAGAACTGCACACAATACTCCAAGAGAGGTCTCATCTTACCAAGAAAAAAGGCATTAGCCACAATTTTGTCACACCGACAAAAAAGTTCTATTGAGAACTCTTAAGTGTGTACAGTGAACTACCATCAAACTTGTAAAATGAATTTACTGAGGACAAACAGACATGCAGCAACAATTTGCTCATAAAGTTTTACATTTGAAGGAAAGGAGTATCATATAAAAGTGTCCTCGGTTCAGCAGTAGCAGTCATTTTTTCTCCTTCTTAGTAGCTGGTGCAGTGCTGTGCTTTTGACTTTTGGCCTGGGAACTGCGTTGATAAAGCTGATGTTTTTAGTTGCTGCTCAGTAATGTTTACTCTGACCAAGGACTTTCTGAGTCCCATGCTCTGCCAGGGAGGGAGGGAAGTCGGGAGGAAGCAGAGACAGGACACCTGACCCAAACTAGCCAAATAGGTATTCCATATCGCAGCATGTCATGCCCACTATATAAACTGGGGGCAGTTACCTGGAACGGCTAGATCACTGCTCAGGTCTGCCTGGGTATCGGTCAGCTAGTGGTGAGCAGTTGTATTCTCTTTCCTTGCTGTTTCCCTTATCATTATTATTTTAGTGGTAGCAATAGTGGTTTTGTGTTATACCTTAGTTATTGGATTGTTCTTACCTCAACCAGTGGGAGTTACATTTTTTTGATTCTCCTCCCTATCCCCCTGAGAGCAGGGGGGAGGAGAGGGGGGAAGTCAGAGAGAGGCTGCCTGTCTGACTGAGCTTAAACCATGACAAAAATTAATTTTGTTTAGTAATAGCTTTACGGAAATACGGAAGGTTTTAATAAGACATTTCTGTTAGGTTATGGGAATGTCACAGAAAACTTAGGCTTCCTCTGTTATCAGGATGTGATCCTATACAATGTGTGCTTATGTTTAGAGATCTCAGTCTTCCTGTTCCTTTATTCTAACACAGATACAGAAATTATGATCATAAGATCATTTCAATAAATGTCTCTGTAATTCCAACTCATTACAAAGCCAATGCATCATATATATCAACCCAGGCAAAATTATCTTTCAGCTTCTAAAGAGTTTCATTTTCTTATGTAAGTAACGTTTCTAAAGTAAAACTGTACTATTCAATTTGCCCAGAGGCAAATTAAGATATTACCCATCAGAGGTATCACCTACAATTCTTGCATATACCTAATACTATTTTGTCTTATTAATGCCAATTTCTTTCAAGAAAAAGCTGATGAATTTGCTTCTCGCTTGTTTCCATGAAACTGGAAAAACACTTTCTGCATTGCAACCCGGCAATACACCTTTTTAAAAATCAGCTTATTTCTATCCCTGCTTCTAATTGCAGAATTTCTTATTCAAAGTATGGATCAGCCTTTCATTGCCTTGCTATGCTGCTATGGAAATGCCTTATAGAACAAGAAGATCTAAAGGAGATTTTCTAAGAGATGATTAATCACTAGGGACCATGCTTAGTAGTCTGTTACTCCACTTTTACGATAGAGTAATTCCATTGAAATCAACGCAATCACAGAATACTGTTGTAGTTATTCACATCCAAGTTTTTAGCATTTCATCTGTTTTGATATGTGCATACCAGAGGCTTTTAAATGTCAATTGAAACTGATTAAATTATTTGATTTTATGACCTTTGCAGCATAACAGTATCAAACAGGTATGAACATTCTTAATGAAGTGATTGAAAACATTCTAAATCACATTTTCACTAAAAAAGTGTGTCATAAAATGCACCACTTCTAACACAGCAACTAAAGCAATCTCCATTCAGGCATCTTAGTATCAGCCTTACTGCAGCAAAGTCCCTAAGACAGGATTTTAACTTTAATGTGCAAGTAGCATAAATGTACAGGAAAGTATGTATTCTGTCCTCTGGTAACTCTAGGGTGTTAAACATGCTTCCTTTTCCACATGGGAATGAAGACAGAACTTGCTAAATATGCTTAGCAAAAGTATGTCTCTTGCTATTAATTCCTGCTCAGAAAGGTCAGACTGCAGTTTTTCTTATTCTTTCTCTCCTATCTCACACATGCACTCTAGAAGTGACTAGGAAAATTTGGATCTCAGCAATCTTCTGCCTGAAAATTTGATTCAAAGTTATATAATTTAATGAAAATTTTTACTTTGTTAAAACAGTAAATTTCAGAAAAAATGCATATACTCAGAAATATTTCATCCAGCTTCCTGAACAGCAACAGCGTTTATTTTCTCTTACAAATTATTGAGAGCAATAACTTTCTTTTTTTCTTGTTGTTATTATTCCTTGAAATCTGTTCTTCTACAAAAAGTACCTCAGGGTAAATGACAAAAAAGGCATTTTAATTCTGATCATTCTTCAAATCTATGATAACTTTTCACAAAACAATTTGTCTTTGGCCTGGAACACTGACTGGCAAACTCCCAGTTTACAGCACCTGTTTCATAGCTCACAGTGAAGATTTTATAAATACCTTACAGTCATCTTGTGAAATCATTCATTTCATGATATGACTGAAAGTCATTCCTGGAATTAGAGGCATTCTATTACACTATTTAACTGTTCCACTGAGTCATTATATGAAATACTTGAAAGTGTCAGCCATTTCATTAAATGCTTGGTATCACTGCTTTAGTTGTGTTACAGTATTTAGCATTATGACATTAAATTCATTACTGCTGTGAAAAATCAGTTTTTTCCATGGGAAAGAATGTCCTATCAAAGCCCCACTGATATAAACAAGCAGACATATTTGTCATATACCACTCACAACCCCACAGCCGCTGAGACCTTGGGCATAGTGCCTTTCCTGTCTTTTCCGAGACAGACAGACCTTCTCTGCTTTTGTACTTTTATTCCTGTCCTGGGTTCAGCAGTGACAGTCGTTATTCTCCTTCTTGGTAGCTGGTGTGGAGCTGTGTTTTTTGACTTTCGGCTGGGGAACAGTATTGATAACACCAATGTTTTGATTACTGCTTAGTACATTTTGGTCTGGCCAAGGACTTTCTGAGTCTCATGCTCTGCC
>JANRGW010029220.1:0-19848 GCA_024733675.1 Psilopsiagon aymara
CACCACCTTTTGGCTTTGCCATCCAGCCAGTATTTTACCCGGTGAACAGTGCACCCATCCAAGCCATGAGCAGACAGTCTCTCCAGGAGAACTTTGTGGGAAACAGTGTCAAAGACTTTACTAAAGTCCAGGTGGACAACATCCACAGCCATTCCCTCATCCACTAACTGGGCCCCCTTGTCATAGAAGGTCAGGTTAGTTAAGCAGGACCTGCCTTTCTTAAACACATGCTGACTGGGCCATGTCCCAGCTCTGTTTTCCTATTATCCTTTGGGCTCCAGAGCATGGAGGCCCTGCTGACTTATGGTCTCTGGAGAACTAAGCACCTACTCTCCCGTTTGCACTCCAGAGCACATCACTCAGAAGCAGCTAAAAGGAGGTGAAAGACCCCAATTAGTCTCCAAAGAGTCTGCTTGTGGTTTTGAGAGCTGCTCCGAGATCTCCCAGTTCCTTGGAGGCAAGGCTAACCTCTTGCACTGATTGTCAGCAAGGGAGAGGCTCCACAGAGTTCCTCCATCTCTGATCCAAGCTGCATTCCTGCCCTGAAACGCCACACTTCAGCAGCTGGTGCCCCTCCTACCCTCCCTTCTGCAGATTAATGACTCTAATTCTTCGTTATCTAGTTCTGACAAAGGTGGGGTCCTTTCTTGTCACAGGGAAGAGCGAGCAGAGGAAAGGCGCAGGGGCATCCCCAGAGCAGCAGGAGCTGATGAGACATAATGAGACAAAGCATTTGCTTTACTTGTAATACCTGGCAATAGGTACTGCCCTGGAGGCTGGCTTAGGAGGACTGGCCACAGAAAGCTGCAAGAGCTTCTGATTTTGAGCAAGTATCATTTTTGCAGACGCCGGCTGTCCACCCAGAGGAGCATGAATGAATGAGTGCTTTGTTGAGCAATGCAAACAAAAAAAGCCCCGGGCACAGCAATGAGGGGGTGCGATAGGTCCAGCCAGGAATAGACCCCTGAGGTAAGAGGTGGATGCATGTCAGCCTGTGGTGCAGACGATGAGCACTCATGCAGGCAGGGAATGCGCTGCGGGGAGTCTGCCTGTCTTCCTTGAAGAAAACAGCAGGTACAAAGGTGTAAAAATCCTTCCCCAGTGCTGGCCAAGGAGGGTGAAAGAGGAGCACTGCCCCTACAAATGGATGCTCTGTGTTCCCCAAACACTGAGTCATGGTGGGGTCTCCTGTCCTCCTTGCTATTCCTTGCTCGGGGGGCCAAGTTCTCCCCCAGACCACCCCACACACTGCCCCCCCCAGGAGGCAGTGGGTCCTGGGCTCCCAGGGGAGCAAGCCCTGGCTGCAGTGAGGAGGCAGCCATCCAGCTCGACACGGTTAACAGCTCTCCTCAGCCACCAGATCATGATGGATGAGCCCTGCCCCATGGAAATGTCATTGTCTGAACGGAGCGTGAGCTCATTCCCTTCCGCCTCTGATTTCAGCGCACAGCCAGCGTGGGCAAACAGCCCCTGTCCTTGCTGAGCAGGCAGTCTGGCCTGAACTCCCACCTTTTCCTTACCATGCTCAGGCATGAGAGGCAAAAGGAGGTGTGAGTTTTCAGGGTGTAACCTCATTCACCCCAAGACTTGCTAATTAATTGAGCAGGCACTCCCCTCCTCTGCCCAGGAGAGGAGGAAATGTAAACGGGTGAGAGATGGTCTGGTCAAGCATTCAGCCTTGTTATCTAATTTGAAAAATGGGCAAATGAGGTAATTATGGTGAGATATCGATTCATAGCAACATGCTGCATGAATTCCATAGCAGTAACTCTCAGTGCTGCCACACAGCTCCGTCAGCCCCTCCTCAGCTGCAGAAGGCAAGCTCAGGCTTTTCACTTTACACGGTGCATGTTTGAGAGATGGAGCCAGGCAGTGTAGGCAGGAACAAGGCCACCTTCTGCCGCCAGGATGGGCTGAGACTGCTGCTCCCACTGGTGAAACATCTTCAGGAGCTTGGCTCTTACGGTCTGCGTTTCTGGTGTCTGTTTTCGGTTAGGTCCAGTAAAGGCAGCAAGTGAGGAAGAGGGAGTCTTGTTGGTGGAAAGGGTCAGGAGGCAAGAGAGAGGCGCCACTCTTCTACCAAAGGCTACGTTTGTAATATGTAAATCTGTACGTATTACAAGCACTACAGCATATAGTCTGCACTCTGACCCATGGCTGTGTGGACCTGTGCCATAACCCTTTAGTCTTGGCTGGCGTAAGAGCCAATATGAACATCAGTTATAGTCAGGTGGAGGCAGCAGACCTCAAATATTCTCTGCACTCCCAGGTCAGAACAACCACCCTTGTATGGCTCATTAATTTCCCACGGGCAAGAAACCAGCCTGTGTGCCCAGGATTGAGGGGAGAGAGCTGAGGTTCACCCGTGTATATCTACAGGTCCACAGCCGAATGGCACTAGAGTCCATGCCACAGGAGCCAGAGCACAAAGCTGACCCAGCTTGGGTCTGCCTTCAGGGTGCCTGAGTGTCTGTCTTCTCCACACCATAGTCACATCAGGAAGGTGTGACTGGTACCCATGCCACATCCCTGAGATGCCAGAGGCTTTTCCTGGCAGCTGATGCAAGTTTTTCCTTCCCAGCCAATGACTTGGGAAATTGATACTGTCAGAGAACAGTCACAGCTCTGTTCACAGCTCAGCCACTTACCCTCTGTTTCACCTCGTGTAAAGTCAGTGATCATTATAATCCCCTCCCTCTCTGGGGACATAAAGAGTCAATTAATAAGTCATAAAAAGGTGTGCTTTGAGATTCTTGAGTAGACAGTATTCCAGGGCTGTTATTGTTACTAGTAATGGCACATACTTATTCCACTTTCTGGTACTTCAAGCTACATTAAAGCAATTCCCGAGATGCAGGAAACTTCACACAAAATATATGGCCTTCTCTTCCAAAAATAGAGGCGCCTGCCAATTGTACTGAGGCAAGTATTACCATCTTCCTTTCTCCATGCTCCTTGTGTCCCCATTTTTTAGCAGCACATTGGTTTCATCCTGCCCTTTCAAAGGGTCCTAGCCCCATTTCCCTTGCCAAATCTGGAAGCCTTTATGTCTTCTCCATCCTTCCAATTTTCTTCATTGCATCAAATCCTCTGTTACACCCTCTTTCTCCTGAGAGTGTTCCCCCCTGTGCATGTGCCTCCTGCCTTCTCTGCTTGCTTCCTCAGTAGCTCATTTAACATATATCCCATATCCTACCGTCCTGCCCCTTCTTCTGAAGAGAATGTCAAATCTCTGACTCATTCCGTGACTCAGGTCCCCCACTCACTTTGCCCTGCTACCACATTTTAATCTGAGATGGCCATCAAGGTGCTCTGTATTGATGGAGAAAGAGAGGAATCTTGGTCAGCGGGTCAACATCACCACTCTTAAACACCTATCTGGGAGGGAATAAACCCCCTTTTCCTCCACTGACTACAGCAGGATTGCAAGGAGCTGATCTTGTTTCTGGATGGCTGCTGCAAGGGGGAAGGGGCCCACACCCAGCACCCAGGAGGGACAAAAGTCCACCCCACAGTCTAGCAAACGTGCAAATACAGCCTGCAGGGTGAATCCCTCCCAGCAGAATTAAACTACCAAAGGGAAAGGCTGAGAAATGGGTCCTTCAGCATGTCTATATGAGGGTGAGAAGAATGGTTACCAGATTATGCTCAAATGTCTCCTCAAGCTCTTTAGACAATGTTCAATGCCTGCTATCTGAAATTTTAAACCTCCAAACACTGATTACAAGCTACTCAATGACAAAGAAAATATTTGTTAGTTTACTCCAAGTTTATTAGATGTTAGACCTAATTAAGAGTTCCAATGCATTGTAAATGCTTCTTTAATTACAGTGAGACAGGAACATTAGAGTTGTGGGTTTGTAGAGAAAGTACATCTAATTAGCCTGGTATATTTACGGCATTATTTCTATCTATTTGAAATACATTGCGCTACATGTTGCTTATTTCAGTCAGAGCTTTACAGAAATGTGTTCCAATCAAAAAACCACTTTTTTTAATTTCCTCCTACATTTTTTTTAATGTTTAATTTATTCTTAATGAAAGAAACTAGACTGAGATCCCTGGAGAATGAATTCCCTTGTTTATGCACAGAACAGATAACAGGCGCTGCATGGATCAGTACTGGGATCTTTGTTAGGAGCAATTGGGAAGCTACAAATCCATCATTCAGTCCTTCATCTTGGCGTGTGCGTCACCAACACTGAAAGCAAGTTGGTAGGATGTGGACACTTATTCTGTGACACTGAGATGATCTTACTCCATTTATCCAGTTAAACACATTTCTACATGGCTGTATTGCCAGAGGCATAAGCCTGCCCTTCTCCCAGCTCTCCCAAGTGCCTTTTCTGATTTCCAGAGTATCCAAGCTCAAAAATCCTTCACTGGCTCCACAAGCTAATAGACCATTTAATCTCAGCTTCGTGATACCCAAACTTTCTTCATACTCTGCACAGAAACTACCTTCACTCTCCTGGCACCCCTGCCCCACTGCAAGCCTTGGAGAGTAGTGGTGTACTGCTGGCTAATGGAGTCCTTGAGCTGTGGATCTGCACTGTGTGGGCAGTGGAACTACCCTAGTTCCAACATGTTATTGAGGGGGGGAGTTATGATGTGTATGAAGGGAAGAACACTTTGGGGGGGCAGTTTTAATCATGTAAGGAACACTTCCTGAATTTGTGGTCTGCATCAACTGTAGGATTTGTCTTTCAAGTAGGGGTGCTGAAGTCTAGTGTACTTCAATACTTCAGTAACCTGTGTCAGCTTTGCTTCATTTATTAGTTTTTCCCAGCCTGGGAAAAACTTTCCGAGTAGTTCTGGGGCTTTTCTGTTTTGGAAGTAGTTTTGGAGCCAGTTGCTCCAAACCAAGTACCAGAAAACACAAAGCTCCCATGAACCAAACCAGGACCCACTAGCAGTGCAGTGTCTACCCACTGCTACCCGCTGCTCTCCCCTTGCACATACAAAAGCAGTGTGCTGAGCTGCTCAGAAAAGAGCAGTGATTATCCATAGAAAGCTGGGATCTTGCTGAGGTACTGCTTTGTCTCTTACACGAGTGCTGTTGCACATGATGACAGTGAAGCAGCTGATGGAGCATGAGATGGAACAAAAGCCACCTCCTCTGGGGCTGCAGCAGTACATGGATGGACAGACCTCACCACGCCATGTCCTCACCGCATGTGTTCCAGCCTAGGTCCATCTCTAAAGATGTGCCATGTGGGGTACAGTCCCAGCATGACATGAGGAGGCATCCAGAGGGCTCCCAGCAGCTGAGCAGCCCAGCACTCACCCCCTGAGGCACCTCCAGTGAGTGGGCACAGAGAGGACAGTGGGCTGCAACCACTGCCTGGGGACTGTAGTGCTGTGAACCCCAACACATTAGACAGGCCAGTGGGGCTGTGATCCACAGTCAACACATTTACAGCAGGGCATAAAGGAACAGCAATGAACTGGTGCAGTGTGTTCACCAAAATCAGTTCTTTGAGGAAGGGCATGGGGTGACAGAGCAAAACCACTTCTGCTTGCAGGGCATGTAAAATATCACTGAAAGGCACTTGGAAACCATTGGCACTTGTGCACATGCATGTGCATGTGAGCATGTGCATGCAAGGGGGACAGCAGGCCCTAAAACAGAGCCCCACACCCCTCAGTGTGTTCAGAGTCTCTATCAGAGGAACTGAATTAGCCGTGAGCCATGAGGTCCCCCGTGGTTTATGCTGCCACTTCCCACGCAGCACTGGGGAGGGGGAAGGTCTTTCCCAGGGCAGTCCCAGGCTCACATCTAATCAGATCCATGGGGACTTTGCCCAGAAAAATTATCAGGTCAGAGCTTCACTGCCTCTGTTTTTGTAGGTGACCACATAAGCTGCTGAGAAATCTTCCTGAAGAGCGTGCTGTGCAGAGCCCAGAGCAACTTCAATTTACAGCCAAATAAAAAGTTCTTTTTTCAAAATTATTTCAGTCCCTTTTACTTTTCTCCTGTTGTGTGATTTCCTTGTGCTTTGAGTATGAACAGATAATGAGGGTTGTCCACAAAAGGTCTATGTACAATAGCTCTAGATTACATTCTGGTGTCTCACAGACCGCTGTCTTATGACCTGTCAAAGATCTGTCAGGATAACACTGCACTCCATCTACTTGCTCAGCATTTGTCAGAAAATCCTAGATGCTTGTCATCTGCTCTTGGGATCCTTCCTCAAATTTATTTCCCCTGTTCATCAGTCCTGCTGCACACAGAATGAAGGTAGCGGGCTCAATGTCTAGAGCACTTGCAAATGCTGGTATAGACCCTTCGATTGGGCCATGTGGCATTGCTGGATTTTCCATGACTACCCATGGCACTAGTATGTTGATCACTGGTTTGTTCTTCACACTCCTGCTAACCCATCCTCCAGGAATGATCTCTCTCAGAGGAAAAGAGTGGTGGTACACTGCTCCACCTGCCTACCCACACTTGAAAGCAGATGCTTAAAACTGTAAGATAAGAAAGAAGCCCTCAGTTCATGGCAATTCGGCTTAGCTAGAAAGACTATTTTCCATCCCCACCTTAGCTATGCTTCTCTGCAGGAGCACAGGGGTTAGGGAAATAGCTCATGGGTCCATCCTTGCCAGAAGCATTGCAGAGCCTGTAAGACACATACATAGATAAGAGCAAGTAGGGACAGAACCAGCTGGGCTAGCAGCTTATATGAGTGAAAGTCCTTCTGGATGCAACATTATCCAGAGCAAAACTGACAAGAGCTCTCAGTCTTCTATTTCCATGTGTAGGCTGATCAGTTAAATGGGCCCTGGCAGGAAGAGCCCTCTTGGGGATACTATCACACCGATGCCCAGATGTGCTATGAAGATTGTTTCTGCAGCTTCCTGTGGGGCATCTGGTATCAGTCACTGTCAGAGTTGAGATAAGGGCCTGGAGGGACATTCACCTTGTCCAGTGAGGCCCCTCCGGTGTTCACAACAGCCATTTGTTCTCCTTTCCTCACACTTTTTGTTTACCTCTTGGCTTCACAGCTCATATCTTCCCAGGCAGCAATTGTCTCTTCATGCACACCTCAGTAAGGCTGGCACACAGTGGGCATTCCTGCACTGTAAATGCCAGTCACAGCTCTGTGTACCTCTTTCAGATGAAACCCTGCTCCCTCCCACTGCTGACACCCTCCACCAGGGCTCACAGCCCCACAGCTCCCTGCAGACCTGTGCAAGCTTTCCTCTACCCCCATGCTCACCTGTACCCACGTCTTTAAACACCTCCAGCTCCTTTGTATCCACAACGTCTTCATCCCAGAGTTAATTCCCTGACAATACAGCTCCCTTTCCACACCCATGCTGCTTCCCCTTGCATGCCATTGCCTGTGGCATCACATTCCCCACCCAGCACAGTCTTTTTTTATTTCCCCTTTCCTCCCCCAACCACTGGTACTGACTGAGGCTTTACTTACCTCTGCAGTTTAAAAGAAATAAGCAAACCCTTTCTTCTGGGAAGAGTGTTGTGTTCGAAATTCTCCAGTTTAATGCAAGAAAATATCTTGGTTGGGAAATTGGCTCTGGATGATGCCGTGATCTGGAGATACCTGGGTTCTGTGAGCTGATTTCCCGTCTCTGCTGCCCTTCATGTGAGAGCACTCAGCCTTCTTAGTTTCTCCTCCTGTATCAGATATACAACCCCTTTCCTTCACCTGGCAGCAGCTCATCCTCAAAGAGTTATCATTTATTTTAAAGACAAGGCTCTAAATGGATAATGGCCAGCTTTGATAGTGGGCTCAGCACTTGAATGCAATATAAAACATTCAGCAGTCTCAATAGCTGCCTTTCTGTTCAGCTGCATAGCAGCCTCCCACAGCTCAAGCATGCTCTGCCTTAACTCATCTCTCCTGGCTCTCCAGAGGTCTGAATGGCTCAGCAGAGAACATGTCAACCCAGAGCACAGAGCTCAGAGGGATGCTGGACCTGGGGTGAGCAGTGTGACCGCCCTCATCACCTCTGCCCAGAGGCCAGGGGTTGAGAGATTTCAGGAAATCCTTTCCTCCTGCTTCACTTGCTTCTGCCTGGGAGACCACTTGGCCATCCCAATGCTTCCATCTTATGACACAGGAGTGAAGGCATTTTGTGTCCAGCTTCTTCTTACTGTACAATGCTGTAACTCATAGGTTCCACCATCTGCATGAGTAAGATGCTGAAGGCTATGCATCTCACCTGCACAGCCTGCTTTCTCCATTCACCTCCTGCTTATATCCTCATGCATCAGTTCAGTGAACTGACTGCAAGCTTCGGAAAGCAGAAGGAGGAGAATAAGAGCTGACCAGGAGTAGAACCAAGCTGTCAGAGCAAAATGTAAGGTGAAAGCAATGGGTCAGAAGGCAGGGAGCTGGGAGGTGGTAAGAGGGCTCAGAAGCTTTTCTGGAGTTATGCTGCTTGGCTGAGCAGCATATGGCTGAGGTCCTCCTCAGCCAGACTGCAAAATCTAAAGAGGCCAAAAACTTTCCCCTGGCTAGAGATGTGCAGGCTCACAGTACATCACTCTGTGTGAGCCAGGCAGCACCCAGCCATCAGGAGACCTAGGCATGGAGATGGAGTTGAAAAGGACATGTAATGCCTCACCTGCTTAGCATGCAGCCACCCTCCTCTTCAAAGATGCTCCAGATGAGGCAAAAACCTGCACAGAGCCCACTAGGCTGGCATTTTTTCAACATGGAAGTAACAGTGGCTTGCCAGCAACCTGCAGACAGGTTTAGAGGGTTTGAGTCATCGCAATAACTGGGGTCCAAGCCAAGATGAGAATGCTGGCCCATGCCATACAAACCCACAGCATTCAGCAGAGCTTCTGATGTCACTTTGAAAGACAGAGAAGGTGGAGGAGGCCTGGGTAGCATCACACAAGGTGATGGCACAACTCCTTCACATGTACAGGTGCACAAAACCATCCCTTGGCAAAGCTGCTGTTAGAGACCAGCCCTCAGGCCTTACAGCCATTTCTTCCCCATCCATTTTTGTGGTTCAGCTGCATCCTGTTCCTGCACTGCTGGTGAATGAGGAGAACCATGAGACCCATGAGACCCATGCATCCGGCACAGGGAACTACATGATGCCAGCACAGGGCTGTGAGTACTCTACTTGGGCAGCAGGGAAGAGAAGAAGGATTAAACATGTCCTGTTCTCTGGGCAATACAGACTTTTCCACTGCCTTGAGGGAAAACTGTTCTGCCTATGCTGCGAGAGTGAACAATGTCTAACACCTGAAAAAAAATGGCAGTTTACTGATCATAATACGGGCTAAAATTTATAATCTGCCGCATAGACCAGCAGTGTCTGTTAAATCTGCAGACAAAGCATTTGCTGAGATTGAGGAAAATCTACAAAACCTATCCTCAGAGTCACTGGCAATGATAGAGCATTTCTGGTTTTATACAGAGAATCTGAAAGAAAATTAACATTTCTGGAAACGTGGCTGGAATAGTGAAATGGCCAGAGCCTTGCTAGGGTGCAGGGAATATAAATGATGCATGAAGGAGCTGGGTACTCTGTGTTCAGGGAAATAAAACAACCCCAAGCCAGTGATTACAGAGTGAGGCTGATTTGACCCCAAACCTGCTCAAGAAATTAGAATATCACTGGAAACAAGTACTAAAGATGCCAATGATTTACGACAGCATCAGATGATTTGCACAATGCATTAAGCAAGAGTTGTGCAAAAAGCATAGTGTGGACAACTGTCAAAAGCAAAGTGCTTTCGCTGCAAGAAACAAGTGTTGTCAGTTCTTGCAGGATTGCTGGGGACTGTGTCCAGGTGAGTGCTGAAAGCATCAGGTGATAGAAGCAATTGGCTCTGATTGCAGATCCCTGAGATCCACTTCCAAGTTTCAGCCCAGGCAAATGAAGGCTTACAGTGGCAACAGCCTGACTATACAGATGGGAAATATTCCTGGTTTCTCACTGCTTTAGTCCTAAGCCTGAAGGTAGTATTGGGAGAAAGCAGGTTATTTCTGGTGTTGGCTGCAGACAGCAGCAGTTAAGTGCCATGAAGAGGAGTCAGGTAGTCAAGCCATTCTCTTGTGCAACGTTGAGGAGGTGCCATGAGAAATGCTGAGAAAGCTGGAGTGGGTACTGCTAGGATGGATGAGATCATGTCTGCGCACTAATGGCTGCTTTTGTCTTTCTTTGTTTCAAAACAACAGTACAGTGTTCATCAAGGTTGCCTAATGCACAGTGCCAGAGCACATCACTCTGTAATGCTCCAGTGCTGTTTATCTGTGGGAAGGTTACAGAGAGGACTTTTGTGTGTCAGCCACAGAATGGAAAAGCATCCTGCTGGAGTCTGGTTACCCCTCAAAGACCCCAGGCAGCCTGCCCTGCCCTCTGTGCATAGCTCAGGTCCATACCAGCCCAACTGGCCCCCTCCAGGACACATGTGCCCCTTGCAGCTCCTGGTTGGTAAGCAGCTGCCTCCTCTTCAGCTACTTCAGCACACCATGGAAAGTGCTGAGGGCCTCAGGGACAGGAATTTCTTAGCAGGCTCTATGTGACAAAGGTACAGGTCGCACCTCTTAGCAGGTGACACTGACAGTATCAGGGAGAGGACAGGTCCAGTAGGATGTTTTATAGCTGGGTCAGTATGGAAAAGAACCTCACAGCCCCACAAGGGTTGCACAAATAAGACTCATGACCTTGCTCAAGTGGCAGTAACAGAGTACACATTTGCTCCTGTAGCTGTACCAGGGGAAGGAGAGTCTCTTCCACACACTGGTGCCATGCCTCTAAGATGTTACTGAGACACTGTACATCTCTCTCACTGCTTTAGCTTACTGCACATTTTCAACACCTTCCATCCCTTTCTGTGCCTCAGCGTCCTCCTGCCCTCGGGACCCCATGAGCACGGTGCTGCTGTAAGCACAGCTTGGGCTGCTAATATGGCACGTGGTGATCATCGCTGCTAGCAGGGGAGCTATGGAACTGTGGATGAGTCAAATACTGCTTAGCATGTGTCTTCAGCCCCTGGTTTACTACAGAGAGCAACAGAAACACAAGGTAGTGTTGTTATCACAGAAAAGCACCCTGTCTGCCCAGGTTAGGGCAGACCTGCTCTATCCCTTGGGGGGCTCCATTTTAGTACCCAGGGCTAGCACCAGTCTGAGGAAGAACTGTCTGATGTGAGATAGGACACAAAGAGCTTTCTGGCCTAGGAAAAAGATAAACTAGGAAACAGAGAAGCTAAAGAGCAGCGAAGAGCCTGTACCAGTCCAGCACAACACATTCCTCAAGTCAAGCCTAGCTATGATGACTGGGGAGGGATGCATGCAAGGAGAAAAACTCCATGGATAAGGAAAATTGCTTTGTCCATCCTTTCCTGGGGCAGCTATGGAGATGCAGGGTCTCCATCCGCAGCCAGCTTGGCCTCAATGCTCTGGAGCAGTTTCAGGAAGCATTAGAAGACCAGAAGTACTGGACTAGGACAAGATACTCCTTCTCCTGATTTAAAGGCCAGGGTCTGTTCTTTGATGTGGAAAGCAAACAGCACTGTTTTTGACATTCATGCAGCTAAACTCTCTTCTGAAGCAGGATGGTCTGGCTGGCAACAGTCCTGTGGCCACGCTGTTCCTTGAACTGAGCACAGAAGTGGTTTAACCCTGTGAGCCCTGCCAATGAAAAATGCACAAGAGAGAATATCTGAGAGATGCTTGGACTTCAGAAGCTAGAAGTCAAAAGAGAGAAGGAAAGAAGTGCCTAGAGCTGATGTTACATTTGGAGGGCAACCAGCATTCAATTAAAGATGTTTTTATCTAATATAATGCATTTGCACTCAGGCTGCATACAGAAACAGACATATGGCAGAGATGGAGAGCAGATGATCCCTCCCTCTTGCCACCATCAAGGTACTGCGATAGCACCTTCCATCTCACGGGACTCCCACAGGTAACAGGGTCCCTTGGTGCTGCAGTGCAGCTGCCCCTGTGGTGGACTAAGAGGCAGCACTTGCAGAAATTGGTCAAGGAATGAAGGGTATCAGCCCCAGTGGGAAGCTTGGTGCACAAACCAGTGGCACAAACTGTGGTATGGTCACAAAAGCAGGGTTAAAACTTGTCAAGGCATTGAGAAGTCTGCATTTCAGGATTTAGCTACAAGATTGCTCATTCTGCGGCAAAGTTTCCCTTTGCGTCAGACCACATCACTGATGCAGAAAGCCACGGCTGTCTGCTTTAGCACTTTGCATGTGTTTTGTGGGCTTCCCATTGGAATGTTGACCAGGAAAAATCCTGCCAGAGATCTGATGAAATTTTGACTATGGGGAGACATTCTGGAGACTTAAAATACCTTAAAATACCTATTTAGGCCCCCCAGAACTAATGAAGTGAGCAAGCAGAAGTAGGTTCCACATCTACTGTGTTAGTCTGAGATACAGTCTCTGTAAACTGCTGTGAAGCTGGTGCTCACCACAGAGATGCCTTGATGAGATAGGATGGGCAACAAGACATACACATAAATTCAGAGCAGTGATTCATCTGGTTTCCTCAGAAGTGAGAGTGCCCGGGAAGGAAGAGACTGTGCTGTAGCACATTCTGTGCTCATGGGCAGCACTGGACCAGATATTCCCCTGGCTTTCTCACCTGCACCAAGCGGGCTACTGCACACTGGTGTTCCTCAAATGAATAGAGCCATTGAGGAGCTCTTGGGAGATGCTTTAGGGCTAACTTCGCTTCCAGTAGAAGCTGGGGGCTCCCGAGTCTGAATGCTGAACAGAAACTCACTGGTTGGGTCTGTTCTGGAAAATACCTCTTTGGTTCCTGCAGCCAAGGTATTACTCCATAAAACTTTAAGAGGGAACAAGCAGAAGAATTGGGTGGCAGCTCTCATCCTTAGTGATTTTCTGCAACCAAGGGCAAAATCTGCCCCCTCCTGCACCCTTTACATGTCTGCTATGTAAATGCCTCCATGTGAAATAATCACCACAGGCTCCTCTGACAGAAAAAGAGCCATTTTACAGACAAGAGAAATCTCGTCAATTCCAGATAAAAAAGCAGACGAAGTGCCCTTGCACAGTCTGTTACTGAGACCTTAATCCTTGGCTTTGCTGTTATGTGGGTCTTTTTTCTTTACTTTTTTCCGGATGATAAGTGAGTCTCAAGCAGCCACAACAGGCCCAAAACACATCGCTACTTCAGAGGGAGGGAACCCAAAGGAAATTTGAGGAGCAGATTCAAGTTTTCAAGGAGTCTGCAGGAGATGATTTGAGGGGATATCCTGATGTTCCTTCTGGACCCCAAACTCTTGTTTTAAGTGGCTGTTGTTCGAGCTTGAAGGGAGCTCAGCTAATGAAAAAGTCTGCAAGAAACTCACACCTTTGGGAACATGGTGCAGCTGGCTTTGATATTGTGGAATAATATGGTGAATAATGAAACTTCACTTTTTGTCACTGCTTGGGTTTTGTGATTAAGAACCATACCCTTATTTAGCAAATATAACTTAGGTAATTAATAAGTCAGCACACAGGTGTCCAGAGAGACATGTAGCTAACAGTGAGTGCATGTCAATAAAGCACAAGCTGAGAGTTTTCAACTCATCTGACCCACAGGAAGAAAGGAAGCAGACAAAAAGACAGACCTGCCCTGGCAAGGGGGCTGCTAATAGGCACAGAAATTGCCTGGGAAACAATTTTGACTATCTGAATCCTACATGAAAGTGTTAGTTAAATCTGGGCTGGTCTCTTCAGTCTAAAAGGGGGTTTGTAGCTGAGCTCCTACATGGAGTGGGTAGTTGTGACTGTTGTATATCCACTCTAAAAGGAAAAGGGTTCCAACTCTGGCCACAGACCATAAAGAGGTCAGTACACAACAGGCATTTATTAACTTGCTCTAATATTGGTTGCTAGCTTCTGAGCTCCACCAACACTATTTTTATGGTTTTATAACATGATGTGAAATTTGCTGGAGTTGCTCATGCACCCTTTATTCCACAGCTATCTCAAGGCAATCTCTACTCCCTGCTTCATCTCCTGCTCACAAGGCTCTTAAAACCTTAATGTAACACCAGAAAGAAGTTTTCTCTATAATTCCCTTGTCTGCTGTGGTATGTACTCCCCGTTGCTCTCTGTTGCCCTTGAAAAATTATTCAGGCCCACTGTGGACTCCCAGGCTCCTGAGCAGACTTTCTAAGTCCCTTTCAGTGTGCCTATTTAAAAACAAAAGCAAAACACACAAAAGTCCGCAAAAGCTCTGTGTGTACCTTGCTACCTAGAAAGAAATTCAACCCATTATATTTTCTCCAGTAGTTTTAGTATGCAGCTTCTTAGGGGTAAGTGCGATGAACGTTAGTCATAAGCTGATCGGAAACAGAGGTGCTTAAATAATTCATAGGCTGCCTTTCTTCCCGAAGCACCTCAGTACACAACCCTATCATACCACCAGTGCAGTGCCAGCTGAAGGCAGCTCTCTTCACAGAGAGTGTCAGTCAGCTCTGAGATGACAGAGGCAATATCTGCGAAAAGCCACACTCCAGGGGATGTGGAGCTATCCAGGTAATTCCTGCACATCTTTCTCCCAGGGGAGCTAGGGGAGGGCTCTGCTGTACCTCCACTCTTCCAGGCACCCAAGTAGCTTTCTGAAACACAAAAGCAGAGCAATAATGTTTAGGTAAGGAGCAAGATCAGGGCCATCCCCAGGCACAGACCTCTGCAGGGATTCCCGACACCTTGGGAACTCTGAAGAGGAGAAGGAGGTTATTCCCACAGGCAGCATTCAGATGCCATGACCCAGGTCTGTCCATGCATGGATCCAGGTCTGGAAGCACAGCCCTACCGCAGTGCCAGCCAAGGAAGGGAGACCCCTCTGCTGCCCAGTGCAGGGCTGGAGCTTGGAACCCTCAGCCATTGCTGGGCAGAGCCACAGGTACATCATGCTCACAGCATACATGTGCAGGTGAGGTTGTCAGTGCCAGCCTAGCCTAATGACCCTGAATCACTACATCCCCATTACCTGGTAAAGGGTGTTTGTTCTTAAGAGGCCAGCTTGTATGATGGCAAAATATCTGCCCCTGACAGGGCAGGGACTCTCCTGACTTTGTGGGAAGAGTAGCTGTAAGAAAAAGTGATGCTAAAGTTAGAGGCTAGATCCAAAAAGAGTGAGGCTGCCTGTGATTTGCAAAGAGGGGAAATCTAATGCTAATGGGTGCTCCCGGGATTGTGCCAAGGGAAGGAGACCCTTGCAACCTCTGGAAGTAGTATCTAATAAGGGGAGGTCACAGAGAAGGCAAGGAGAGAAGGCAGAATGGCACCAAAGATGTGACGGGGACTTAAACGATGTGCAGTGGGGGGGCAGGAAAAGACAAGAGTCCAGCTCATGCCAGGGAACACTGCCTTGAATTTAGTGTGCAACCCTCGTGACAGGGATGTGAAAGAAGCAGCCAAGCAGGCAGGAAACAGCATCTGTTTGTTCCTAGCTTATGGGCAGTGTCTGACAAACGTGAAGTTTGGGATGAGGGAGCTGGGATGTAGACATGTCGTGGTTTAAGTACAGCCAGTAACACAGAAACCACGCTGACATTCGCCCACTCCCTCCCATTCCTCCCCCAGCTCCCAGAGGGATGGGGAGGAGAATTGCAAGAATGTAACTCCCATGGACTGAGACAAGAACAGTGCAGTAACTAAGGTATAACGCAAACCACTGCTGCTGCCACCAACAACAATAATGAGAAGGGAATAACAAGGGAAGCGAATACAACCGCTCACCACCCACCGACTGATACCCAGCCTGACCAAGCAGTGATCTAACCCTTTCGGGTCCCTGCCCCCAGTTTATATAGTGGGTATGATGTGCTGTGGAATGGAATACCTCTTTGGTCAGTTTGGGTCAGGTGTCCTGTCTCTGCTTCCTCCTGGCTTCCCCTCCTCCCTGGCAGAGCATGAGGCTCAGAAAGTCCTTGATCAGACTGAACGTTACTGAGCAGCAACTGAAAACATCGGTGTTATCAGCACTGCTCCCAGGCTGAAAGTCAAAAACACAGCACTGCACCAGCTGCTAAGAAGGAGAAAAATGATTGCTACTGCTGAACCCAGGAAAAGACAGAAAAAGACAAGGATAGCCTCCCAGCAGAAAAGCAGGGCATGGTCTTGACTGTCAGGACTGAAGAAGGTCACAAATTCTCCCAGACAACAGCTAGGCTGGTTAAAGGGCTTGAACTATAAGATAGTGTTGTTGGATTTACTGACAGCTCTGGGAAGGAAAGAAAAGTGCAGAGATTCCTGTTAGCTATATTTACACAAGCCCATGTCTCTGACACAGGATACATCAACCAACCAGCATCCCACAGATTAAAAACATCGGTCCTCTGCTACAAATACAGGTACAAACAGAAGCATGCCTACAGTAAAGATGTTTTTGTGTAGTAGGCTGAAAAAAGAAGCTGGGAAAGCCCCCCAGACCTAGCAGCTTGAAAAGGAACTACTTCTTATGCCATGATTGCATTACTACATGCACTGGTTTGCCTAGCTACTTGTGTCTTAAATCTTTGTTAAGTTATTCTTACCACTAGCAGGATGATTTCTTATGTCAGGGAGTTCCACATCTCAGCACATGCTATGTGTATCAGCATAGCTTGATCTGCAGCACTGCTTTTACTAAAGGAGCTGAACTTACTCTTATTTGCAGAGTGAATTCTCCTTGCCCTCAACATGCTGAGAATAAAGGTGTGTAAGACAGCAATTAGCCCACAAACCTTGCTGGGCATCACAGTTTAATCCCCTCAGCCCTGCCTTCTTCCCAGCACTTGCACAACAAAGCCAGCAAGGGGTTTCTGCAGGCCTGCAGATTCATCTGTTGCTGCCCGAGGGTGCTATGTGCCGTTAGATAAAAGGCATTCCCAGCCTGCTGAGCCCACCAACAAAGATGGCCTGTGCCTGCTCATTAAAGCACCCTCTTGGGAGTCCAGCTTCCTCTCCGCCTCATGTCACAGCCTGATTCATATTTCAATATCCACATGACCTATAATGGACCTTGGTAAAATCAATCAATATGCTTCCCCTCATTTCCCCACACCTGACTGCTTAATGGAGGAAATAGCTGCTGCCCAAGACCTTGAAACTCAATGGGGCCTTTTTCCCCCCACACAAATGTACTTGACCATGAGCTTAAAAAAGAGAAAAAGAGAAAAAGCAGAGCCTCACAATGATGATCTTTTTCTTTCTGTTTTTTAAAAGGAGAATGGAGTGATCTAAATGGTTGGTAGAGTTTACCTGCACTGGGGTAAATCCAGCAGGACTGCACAAGGATTTTCCCTGCCAGCAAGCCATCAACCAGCAATTCCTCAGACTTCAGGATCCCTAAAAAGTATTGGGAGCTCAGCAGTTCAGAGGGGATCAGTGTGCCTCACCTGTAGTCACGTATCCCACAAGGGTAAGTGGAGAGAGGTTCTTCCCTTCTGTTTCTATAGCATAGGAGAAATGTGCATATAGGGCTGGAGAAGAAGATAGGCTTATAGCCCTGTGACCTATCCTCCACAACTTAATTACTAGGACCGTGATAGAGATCCCTTTCCTCCTTTGTAGAGACACAGCTTGGTGAGAAACCACTGGCACAAAACAAACCACAGGCCATCAATGTTACTCATTGTACTGTGCTTTGCTGGAAAAGCCTTACACTGAAAGGCGGATCTGGGATAGGACAGGATAGGATAGGATAGGATAGGATAGGGTAGGGTAGGGTAGGGTAGGGTAGGAGCAGAGCAAGCTATCAGATCAGGTGAAACAATAGAGCTAAGTTCCCCAACACTTGAAACATTCAAGGTCAATACATGGAGGGCAAATGTCTAGCCAACATGCTTGGCAACTCTGGACCTCATACATACATTGTCTGCCATACAGCAGACAATACAGGAACAGCAGAAGGAAAAGGCTGAAAGGAGGTTAAAACAGTGGCTGGTCAGGCAGGCCAAGCAGGGAGGAACCCTGTCAGAAGGGGTGTGCTCTTGCAGGGGTGAGCAGATAATGGGGCTATCCTTGTCAGCTAGGCCAGTTGCCTGTTGAGGCTACAGGTACAGCCACTGCAGCAGGACTGTGCAGATGCTGTGCACTGCAGCCAGTGCCCCAGAGTCTTCTATTTGCACAGCACCTGTACCTTCTGTGCCTTTTCATCTCCATCCACAAGGTGACATCTCTTACCATCCCCTTTCTAGGCCAAAAAATCCTTTATCTATCCAGGGCTATTTGATGCATCTATCCACATAAATTCAGCTTCCCTTTATTCTCTTGCAGTTCTCTAGATTCCCATTAGCACAGGTTTGAAGCAGAACATCAGCTCTTCTAGCTCTTTACCAGGTTGTTTATTGCAGCATCTCTCTGAAGTCACAGAAACTGCAGCCCTGGTGCCAAATTCTATTTTAACTACACAATCAGTTATCAGCCCATTACCATAATAAGGAGATTAAAAGCACTGAGAAATGCACATTTTGCTCCTGGCTGGAGACTGCTGCTGTCTTCCTGGGTCCCACAAGTTCCACTTTGTTCTGCCTGTCACTTTCATCCAGGATCCCTGTGGAGGAAGGCAGTAGCTGGAGATGATGGGCAACACCTTGTATGAGCTGGGGCAGATGATTCCTCATACCCAGAGCCTCTCAGACCAACTAAATCAGGCCAGGTCACCTTCCTTGGTCCCTTAAACATCTCCTTTCTTCTTTCAGGGTGTAACGTTTCTCCACTGGTGAGGTTATTTTTAGAGTCCGTTCCCTCTGCACTCGTCTTCTAGGACCAGCCTGGGAATCATTTCAATCATCCAGAGTAATCCTAGCTAGATCCAATCCCATTTCTACCTCCCATTTGCAGTGGGCAGAAGATTGGGTTTCAACAGCATATACTAATTCCCATGTATTTCTGTTTCACAAATGCTCAAGGGGTATTTCTGAAGTAACAGATGTGCTTCAGCACAACAGGGGGAAGGCAGGCAGGGACCAAGGTGCTGATGAGTATCTCCTGTGACCACTTCTCAGGAGTCAGCAAGTCAGACTTGCCTTCGGACTGCAGTAGCAGGACCAGAGCATTGGTTACAATTGTCAGTCACCTGCCACCAAAAGCAAACATCCCATCGAGAGGAAAGCAGTACCTACACAGACTCCAGATTTATTCACGTACCATCGCCAGGAAACCTTCATTACAACTGCTACATTGAAACACAAGCGTCTTACAAAAGCAATTATCTACCTACCAGGTTGCTGCTATTTTATGTCAGATCAGTAAAAGCCAGATTTACTTTCTATCCCCAGACTCTTTGGTTTTATTTTCTGATAAACTGTCGTCTGTCATTCTCACCTCCCAGACCTATTGCCAACAGCTTCGGCTTCACACTCCAGGAGGCAGGGAGCCCTCGCTTCAGGGCTGGGAGCTGAGTCAAGACACGAAGAACAAACTATTTACCCTCTTTGAGCACTAGTAAAGCTACTCAACTCCCTGACACAAGCAAGGCAGGCTAGCTGGCAGAAAAGGCTCTGTGAGCCTCTGCCCCTGGGGTGTCTGACCTGAGGAATAAATACTGGAGATGTGGGGGGCTAGGGAAGGCAAGGGCATGTGCCAAGCAAACACCTTCATGGCTGTAAATATAGCAATGGGAAGGGCACTAAGAGCATAGAGGGGCATAGCCTCTCAATATTTACCTCGCATGTTGTATTTTTTGCTACCTGCAGACCCAAAATATATTTGCTGGTACAGCATGAGAAAGGACACCATCATCTCAAGATCCAGATCCCAAGCCATACATTAAACTGCATTGACAGTGACAGAAGGAAGTATTCTATACAGGTTTGTCCTGGGTTCAGCAGTAGCAGTCATTTTTCTTCTTCTTAGTAGCTGGTGCAGTGCTGTGGTTTTGACTTTCAGCC
>JANRGW010029222.1:0-35022 GCA_024733675.1 Psilopsiagon aymara
CGCCGGCACCGGGCAGAGCCCCGCCGAGCCGCCGCCGCCCCGCACCTACTCACCATACGCACGCTCCGGGCCAGCACCAGCACCCCGGCCACCGCCATCCCAGTGCTCAGGCTCTGCGGGCAGAGGAGACCGGGGCTCAGCGGCGCGGCCCTGGCTCCCGTCCCCGCCCCTCACCCGCGCCCTGTCGGCCCCGTCACCCTCAGCAGGCCGAGGTGAGCGTCTGCCCACTCGGACAGGCGGGCTAGGGCCTCCCCCACGCCGCTGCTTCCCTCCGCCATGGCCGCACGGTGCCTTCCCGCAGCGCCGCCCGCTGGCCGGGCCGCAGGGGCGGGGACAGGAGCGGCCGCGGGGCCGGGCCCTGCGACGGGCTGTGCGCATCGGGCCTCCAAATCCAAACCCGTAGTAGGGCGGCTCCAGATTCTCAGCCGGGTGGCGCTTTAACGCGGCCGTGATGGCCTTAACCCTCCAAACCGCGCCACACCTCCTCTGAGCCCTGAGGTGCGGCACCGCTACCGGACAGGTCCTCTCCTGGCACCTCGGGGCAGCATCTGAAGAAAAAGCCCACCTCTGGAACACTTCCACACTCATCTCTGTTGTTTATTCTTTTTCCTACCGTAATTCGTAACAACTACTTGTCACTCCTTTCCAAATCGCTCTAGGCAATTGTTCCCTCAACTGAATCAAATGCCCACCTCTGCGATGCACCTCTGTGGTCTTCAAAGAAATACATGCATTGTAAGAGTCACAGAAACAGGGAATGTTTTGGGTTGGAAGGGGCCTTAAGGATCATTCAGTTCCAACCCACCTGCCATGCGTAGGAGCACCTAACACTAGGCCAGGTTGCTCAAAGCCCCATCTGCCCTGGCCTTGGATACTTCCAGGGATGGGGCAGCCACAACTGCTCTGGGCAACCTGTACCAGTGCCTCATCATGCTCACAGGAATTAATTTCTTCATAATATCAGATCTAATGATAATAAAATTTTAATTTAAGATAGTAAATTGGATTTTGTTTACACAAGTCTTCCATTTCAACCCAGTTCTAGGTTTCTACATGAACAGACCATACAAGAGACAATAACAGTAACAGTCAAATCAGGATTCCAGGAGAAGCAGATATTTAGGTGGGAATTCGTAACCCAAGGCAGCAAAACCCATACTTAAGTCAAAAAATTTTATCTAAGGTTGAAACTGAAACACGGGCAACGAAACAAAGCAGCTTTACAGAAAACAAAGAAGTGGACAATGGGCACTGGCAGATTTTTCAGCACTTGTAACAAAGATGAAATATAGAGTTGGTATTTCAAAACAAGCACGGCCAGTTGTTTTGATGGTGCACCAGCAGTGCTGAAGTTCCCAAGCCACCAGATTGGCATGCTCTGTCCTCAGCTGCTCATGGGCCGCAGGAGGCAGGGCACAACAGCAGCCTGATTCCATTTTACACAGCTTGTAGGGCCTTACACTTTGCCACACGCATGCTCCTTCTGGGCATGGGAGTTACGGAATTGAATTCTGGAGTGCTGGTATTTGTCGCTTAAGGAAGTCTTGGGAAACAAGAACAAGTCACAGCTGCGAGCGCAGGTGACAATGATTTTCCTGCACGCTAAGCCCCTGTTATGACCCAGTACTGGAACGGGAGAGCTACTCACTACCTCTCCTCCCTGTGTCCTGCTGCACCCGTCCCTTGCTCCACCCTCTCCCCTGGGACCTGTCTCACTTCACAATGATTCTGCACAGGAACTTAAACCAGGACAAATCCTTCCCCTACAAAAATCCCATTTCTGCCATTTCCCTTTTGCTGGAGATAGCACACATCTGACTCCCATGACTCACTCAGGCCAGGTAGAAGCACAGAGCCCTGCAGTTACCAAGTGATCTAGAGCAGCACCTGGAACCATCCACCTTCTGGAACTCCCATTTTAATAACACTCAAGGAAGAGGTTGGGTTGCCAGTTCTTGCCTTTTTTAAAGGTTATTTTTTTACTGTTAGAGATGTTTAAATCTACAGTAATTATAATCTTAAAAAAAATTAAATCAGTTTATACTAATGTTAGGAGAAAAAACATCGTGAGACCTAAAGTTTACCAGTTCTTTTCAGGAACCTGCTAATGGGCTGGTACAGGAGGACCACTTCCAATTTGTGTTACAAAACAAAAACTCTAAAGCACCTAAGAATATAATTTCTCATATCCTCCACTTGAGAAGTTTTTCGCCTAGTTCAGAAAAATTAATGCAAAAATACACATTTAATTGTGAACAAGATGCAGTTAAAGTGGCCCATTGTTCCAGTAGAGATACAGAACTGAAGTGCATTTTACATAGTTAATCCAGCAGAGATCATCTGCTGAAACCTGTGTCCACCATTGACTATGAATCTCCAACATAGTCTTACATTCTTTTTGTGCTTATGCAGAGGTGAAATTAGAAGACCTCTCCTACAGAGACATGCAGAGAGAGTTGGGCTCATTCAGTCTGGAGAAAACTCCAGGGGGGGCTTTTAAGAAACTTCCAGTACCTAAAGGGGCTGAAAAGAAAGCTGGAGAGTGATTTTTTTACAAGGGCATATAGTGACAGGACAAGGGGGAATGGCTTTAATCTGACAGAAGGGAGGTTCAGATTAGGTATTAGGAAAAAAAACCCAACTTTACTATGAGGGTGGTGAGGCACCGGCAAAGGTTGCCCTGTGGCTGCCCCATCCCTGGCAATGTTCAAGGCCAGGTTGGACAGGGCTTGGAGCAACCTGCTCTAGTGGGTCTGTGCCTGTGTCAGGGGGGGTGGAATTAGATGATCTCTAATGTACTTTCCAACCCAAATCATTCTATAACTTTCCATCTGGGGAGTAAAACCAATGTCATTTTATTTATCTTGGCTGATGTACAGCTCAGGGCTTGGCGCTCTGAGAAGAGGGAGAGGAGGCAGAGGAACAAGGCTCAGTGCCCAAGGAAGTATTTGGTCACTCTCCACTTCTAGACACCTTCTTGCTCCTTGTGTCACGCAGACTCTTTGAACACGTGACCCTTCCAGCCACTCAAAAATCACTATTGATTTACTTTTCCCCAAAAACATACATTAGCAGAAGATCCATAAGCGCTTCTGGAGCTTGGAACACAGAGCTTAAGATTCAACACTACAAATATTGACAAGGCAAGAAACACAGAATAGAAAAAAAAAATCAGGTACCTTGCAAAGGGATTTTTAATAGTTTTCTTTTTTAATAATGATGTGCTATATGCATGGAACAGTGTCCACGTGCCCTCTCTCCAGGCATACAGTGTGCTTGCTGTACATCACTAAGGCACGCAGGAGGGAAGTACCTTTTGATAAATGCAATGGGAATGTTTCCACCACACAGCATCAGTAATAAATTTCTGTTGCAGCTCTACCACAGGGTTTATCTCATCTGATTTATGTGACACCAAGTCATGCACCAACTCACTGCGAGTGTTTCAGGTTTGTCATCACCAACTCACTTTCAAAGGCACTGATCAGCTTTCCTTTCCACTAGCTGGGAAGGGTCAAATTTTTTCCCCACTGATTCTGAAATTAAATGTTTGAATTTTAGTCACATAGAAGAACCAACGCTATGAATTCATTCCCTTATAATAAAAGCTGCCTTCCAAGGACTTTTTTGTGTGCTATCTGCTATGCTATCCAGTCTATACCTTCAGGACTCAAGGCTTAGAGTATTGTGCGTTATTCAAGTCCTATCTTACAACATACTTTCTTTCCAAGAAAGTACCTGAATGTAAATCAAAATGCTTCGAAACAGCAGAAATAAATTAAGCAAATGTAATTTGTTTATAAAAATATTTTCTTATAAATCTTTAAAGCTTATAAAAGCCAGAAAATACATTTAAAAGAATCTCCGAAATATTTCATCCTTTGAGGTGTGGTTACAGTTCAGAAAGGGAGAAGAAACAAAGCCCACAGACATTTCACTTTTATCTTCCCGCAAAGAATTCTGTAGTGCAACATGCTTAACCTACATGTCAAACTGCCTTTGATATCCTTCCCCGAGTCAATGCCCTGTGTCAGATTGTTGCTGTTTGAAAATGAAGAGTCAAAACTTAATTGACAACGCTGCTGTTCAGACAGACATGGCACAATTAACTTTTCCATAGGTACTCTACAGAAATTCAGGCGTTAGACCAGCAGCTATGACTGAAGCTAGAGCTCAGGGATATGGATGTAGGACCCAAGTGTCATTTTTTTAACAGTTACTTTCTGAACTTACATTTTCGTATTGGGAGGGCACGCAGTATCACATACAACCATACCACCACCTCAGCCACCCCTTTTGTGAGTGATGGGGCATTTAAAAATACCTATATTCCTGTTTATTGATTATGGGATGTCTTTGTAATAAAACAAAAAAGACCTTGCTAGTCCATCCAATATTTAAACTGCATCAATTGCTCCTCTTGCACTTCCATGAAGACTGTCCTTCATCCTGCAGCTTTTTGAATTTTGGGCCTAGTAGAAACCACCAGCCAAATCCCACAATGACACAGATGACGGATTCCACGTAGTAACCATCCAAGGTAGTAACACAGGAACCACCAGCTTTCATGCAGAGCTAAAACAGAGAAGCAGAAATTGATGCAGTAAGTATTCTCTGGGTCATACAGAAACAGACTTTCAGAAAACAGGCATTAGATATCCACTGCTTTTTACTTGCATTTATTTACTCTTCCTTCTTTTGTATGGAGTTATAAGAGAGGCTTGTGAGCTTACCATCACTATAAAAATAAGAAACTGTTACAAAATATTTGGAAAATGGAGCATATTGGCCCAAGGGGTGAACTCTAGAAAACAGAAGATGTCCATCTGCTTCGTGTTGACCTGGAGGTGGAATCACTGTTCTTAATCACACAAAAAGAAAGGTTCGGGTTTTTTTTTTCTTCCCAGCCATCCAAATGGCTTCTTTGAAAACTATATCCTTTCATCTCACCACAATGGTGGTACAAAATGCTGTGTATGTCTGGAAAAAACATGCCCAGGATGGTTTATAATGCAAATCTGGAAGAAAAATACTCCAGCATTTAAAGGGTAAATGTATAGCACACAATCTTTTCTGCTATTGTTCCACTTCCAGTACTGCCATAACCCCAAGATAAATCAATCCTCTGAGTTAAGATTCTACCAGCACTTTCATTACTCTTGGACATGTCAAGATCAGATTAGCAATAAAAGGGGAGTGGTGGCAGTGGTGGAACGTTACCAATTGAGAGGCTCGGAAAAAAGATCAGGAGTGAGGTGAAGGAGGAGGGACTTAAATTCAGCACAAGTCCAGTGAACTGAATAAGTGGTAAGCTAATGAGAGGCAGGCTGAAAAAAGCACACACTGTGGAAACCGCTTCCTCCCTGCAACTAGTAAAAACTGCAACTCCAGTTCCAACAAGTCACTTTTGACTCCTATAACAGTTTGTGTATTTAGAGAATGTCCACCTCTAAGAGTCCTGGCATTCTAGAGCAGAATAAATCTCAGTCATGAGTACAGAGAAAAATCCCCAAACCACAACACCAACAAAAAACCCCAAAACATTTCCACCCTTCCAAATACTCATGTTAGAGTGTTCTTATTTGCGCATGAAGCAGTGAATTTGAAACCCCGCTTTCCAGGCATTTTTGCGTCCTTTTTTTTTGATCTGTGTACAGCAGCACAGCAAGTCCTTTGTTCTCTTCCACCAGGCTCCCAAAACTGGGAGAGTTGCCAACTCACCCCACTCAATTTCACGTGGACAGTGAAGATCAAAGAAAGCATCACAGAAAGAGGAGATACCAAGGCATCCAGATAGGAAGCCTCCAGAAAAACTTAAGGTACAAAAACTTACCCCAAAACTTAAGGGACTTGTGGGACAGTCAGCCAAGAACAGTGCCTAATTGCACAACTCTGGACTTACAAAGGTTTACTCTCAAAAATGTGACTACTGCCTCCTCATACCATAGAGAATGTGGCACCAGTCTAGTGCTTCTACCAACAGCTTTTTATTCCAGCCCAGAAAGAAACTGATAACTGCTCTACAACTGCAAATCTTTGATGTTAGTTATTAAGAGCACACAGACAAAAACAGACTTAATTTTATCTAACAGGAAAAGTAGCTCAAACAGGAGAAATTTTTAAGCTATTGGCTACAAAGGTTTTCAAAGGTAAAAAAATTGAGAAACAATTTAATGGAGAAATAATTGAACAGGGACCTCCTCCACCTCCAAAACTTACTTCTGCAGCAACTGTAGTTCCACAGGTCTGTTCCTGGGCCCCTGCACACTCTTTCACGGTGAGTGGGTCCACAAGCCAGAGCGCAACAGTGGAAGGCCAGTTCCCCCCAAGATTTGATACAGTATTTAGGAGTGTCATGTAGGTTCCTCCGATCAGTGGATCGCTGACTTTGGCGTTGAAAGCCATTATTGCAACATACATGCTATACAGTGTAATCTATGGGAGAAATAAAAAAACCAACAAGAAATAACAATAAGGGGCAGACAGTGACAACTAAAAACCCTAAGAGATTACTTGAAGTTAGCAACATTGATTGAAAAATAATCCCAACACTTTAAAATTGCATAAGAGAGAAACTACTTCTGCAGTCTGCCCCTCTAACAGTAACAAGAAGTAGCCTTGCCACTTCTCTCAAGTCAGGCTGAAACAGACCAAGCCTCACCTACACTGGAATGACTCAGGTTATCAACCTTAAGTATAAGATGACCAGCTAAAATAGCACAAAAAAATTACACTTTTGCATTTAAAATCAACTCCCAATTAATTGCGTACATTTTAGTTATGATCCAAAGCCCAGTTCATATCAGGTGCTTGTTTTCCAGGCCTTTGGATCAGATCCATCACAACATTCCTTCAAAATCAGTAAGGTATCTTTTTTAGGACCAGGATCACTTTACTTTATAGATCTGCATAATAAGCACAATCATCATGCCTCTGAAACTCAGAATGCCGAGATTTCTCCAACTCCACCATGCTTTTCAGCTTCTGGGTTTGGGGGAAAAACCCCCAAACATCTGGGAAACAAAAGCAGATATTGTCAACTAAAAATAACTCCACAGAAAATGTTCAATGGAGCACATAGAAGAGGGAGAAATACTATTGCAAGAGTATCAGAAGTAAATATAGTAAATGTAGACATACAGCACCCACATCAGAGGAATTCGAGTGTAATTAAGGACAAAAGCAAGTAACAGCATTTATAGTCCTCTACTTGACTGATACGAGGTACCCTCCTGTTACCCTCCCCTTCCCACGTGCAACATATGTTACCTGATGTAAAGCATAACTCAACAATACTACAACATAGTAGTAGACAGGAAATCCTCCTTCATGCTTCACTTTAGGAGTCCACCATACCAAAAAAGCAAATTCCAAACCAAGCAGTAATCTGGAGGAATAAGAAAGATAATTTGTAATTCAAGTAATTCTTCCCGTGTGTTTCATTCATGTGTTTCCTTGATACAAAGCAACCATCAAACACTTATACATACAAAGTACATTAAAATAGTTTATATCTGGTTACAACTATTTCTATCTTAGATAGAATTGCTTAGGTATAAAATGTTTACAATTTCAGTACTTGTCAAATATTTGATTCTGTCTTCCATATAAACATAATTCACTGCGAGATCTCCTATACAAGCTTTCTCCCCTGCCCCTTCACACAGAGATTTCTGTAAAAAACAAAGCACAAGATATCCAACCAAATTCAGCCCAAGCAAGATGTACTTTTCTTTTTTTGTGTATGAAAACATACATAGTTGTGTAAGAACATGTTAAAGTAGCTGCTACCTATTACAGACACGCTACATGACTTTATGAGTAACAGCATTAGGTTGCTGGATTCATTTGGTTTAGAAGTCAATGAGCAAACTCCTATATAAAAAACACCACCAAAATGAAATGTCTTTTACTCTCAGTCACCTCAGTACAGCATACCCCTCAGAGATGCACCAAGTGACTTGTCAGTGCATTCTGCCACTCTTATGTTAGGAAGCACATGTAATTTTATAGATACAGTCCCAGATCTAGAGCAATTCATGAATAAAGAACTATTGACACTGAGTAAGAACAGGAGAGTATTGCTGCAATGCTGTTGTGTGTGCATCTTAAAAACACCTCATGTTCTGCTTTCCTATATATGATACTACATGAATTATCTTCAAGGCACAAGACGGTTCAACTTACTATGAGAATTCCAACATACTTGCTTGTACCTGGAAGTCAGAGTTAAACAAGAAGTCTTATAATCGGTCTGAGTATATAAATTACTACATTTCTATCAAATGAGATTTTTTTTTGTTTGGTTGTTTTTTTTACCTGAAAGGCATAGCTTTGTAAAATGTGTTCAGTGGCTTGGGGCCTGCTGTGTATTTGCTGATAATCAGAGGCAATATTATCTGTAATGGAACCATTGGAACTGCTAGCAGAGCTAAGTGCTCTTTCGGGACTCCCTCTTCCACCAATTTGAGTCCTGTTACAGCATCTGCTGCTGAAAATCCAACCTGCAGCACAAGTTAAACAAAATAAACTGAGGAAAGCATCAATAGTTTAGCTAGAAATTCAGCTTACTCAGTATTCAGTAAACTGAGAAACATGATAGATTACAAGTCACTTCCATCTCTGATGCATTTTCCGAATAAGCTCCAAGACACATTTTACACTTGCACACTCTTATTATCTGTGCCAGAACTACACCAAGAGCATTAAATGTAGCAATGACATTCACGTCCCATGCCTTAATTTCTGTTGGCATCTACGACAGCCAAGAAGTGACAGTGGAAACCTAGTTTGTGCAGAGTTCCAGATTCTGGAAATGGTATACAGGTTAAAAGAAACATTTTCCATCTTTTTAACTGCAGACCACACAAACAGCCTAACTGTACAAAAATATTTAAAAGTAAATTACTTTAATACTAGACTGCAGTCAAACTTCTCTTTAATGCTTGTGTAAACACTTACAAAAGCTCAAATGTTTTCTCTTGTACAACCCTGCTTGGCATGATGATATAAGCAATTCTACCCCAAACTCCATGTGAAAATTCAGAACTCTGATGACATCTCCTAGTAAAACTAACAAGTTACATCACAGGGACCTGGCAACCTTTCAGATCCCGATATCAGCATCTGACGATTCATATATGTTTTTACTTACTTTTGCTGTGAGAATCAAGAGACAGAAAGTTAGAACTGCTGGCATCTTGATTATTGAGAACAGCAGCCTATAGGTATCAGTAATGCCTTTTGTTTCTTCTTTTGTTGGTATTAGTTCCTTGGTTTCCTTTTTCAAAAGGGCAACCAGTGTAGTGGTAATTAAAAAGACAGCTCCCCAGAAAAACAGGAAATCTGGAGGGGAAAAAAATGGTAAAATAAAAAAAATAATAAAAAACTTTCTAACAGCCATCGTTAACACTTCATTAACAGTTCACTGAGCATCTAAAATGCAATTATTTCACAAAATATACAAACCTAATAATAACAGGCATTACTCATTGAACCTCCTAAAAACAAGCATTAAAAGCAAGCCACAAACACATAGCTATGCACAGTAACTGGCAGCTCTTCCTTGCCTCTCATTTTGTGATGATATATTTGTTTGAGATCCGAGACAGAAGAGCAGCAGCAGAGCAGGTCACTTCCCTGCTGTTCTATGTGTTGCTACCACAGTGAGCACATTGGAGAAGAAACAGAAGTTAAGAATAAAAATTTTGAAGGATTATGTGTACAACTACTAAAAGCTGATAAAGGAGGAACAAAATATTTCATAGTTACAAGATACGGCAAAAAACTTCAGAGGAAGGAGTCACTCACACCTCTCCAGCTGATTTACTGGTTAGTCATGCAACTAGTCTGTGCCTCCATTCTATACTCCCTATCTATCTACCATCTGAAGGAAACAAAGATTTATACTCATAAGTGTAAAGACAGCCTGAAGAAAGTTCTTACACGTTGTAAACAGTCACTCAAATATGCCTGGTTTAAGTGGATATTTTAACCTTTATGTATTCTATTTTAAGCAGATACAATATTTGATAAATGATGCTTTCGAAGACAACAAGAGTAAAAACACAACAATTATTTATGGCAAGTACTTTTTGAGTTAGTGAGTGGATTAATTCAAGATAATCCTATACTCTGCCTCTGTGAAAGAGGCAGGAAAGAACTCAGTAACATGCAGAGGGGTAAGACCTGATCATGAGCAACTCCAGAAGCCTCACTGTGACTTGAAAGTAAGCAGTGAGGGCTGGTGAAGGGGCAAAGAGAGCACAGAGACAATTATTAGCGGCTCCTTACACACAGAAAGAGAAAAAATGCAAGAAGCTTTAAGAAAATATGGGAAGACTACTTTAGGTATATCCTACTATTCTCATTATAAAAGAGAAAAAGGCATTTCAAACCATTCTCTGCTGCTCCCATACCTGCTACTTTGCCCTTTTCTAAAGAAGATCTCATAACCAATGCTGCCAGACTGCTTTCTCCTCTGTAGAAAAAAAGGTATCCTGAACACACACTTTTAAGTAAAAGATGTGTTTTCAGAGTCAGGGTAATCACAGCTACTGTCTTCAGAAGACATATAGGAGAGGTACTCTAATAATAGAGCCAAGCATAATCACCACAGTGAGCAGTCTACAATGTGAAGACAGGAACAGAAATAGCTTTGAGCATCATTGCATGCATACACTTGATCAGGGCAGCCCTGTCAGCTGTAGTACAGCAATGCAACGGCTGGATTATCAACAAAACAACAATCACAAAAAGCCATATATAAAAAACCAAACCTAAACCAAAACAAACACTTTTGTGGTTGTAGGCGGTTTATGTAACTATAAGGTACACTTCATTTGAAACACAGTGAAGTCCACTAAGAGGCCACAAGCAAAAAACTTTAAAAGGGCCACTGCACTGTCACTGGTCCAGGTACATCCCGGTTGCCTTGAAGTGGCACCTTCTTCCTGCACTCACACTTTACCTTTCCTTCCTGCTGGAGCATGCATTCACATGACTGCATGGCAAACTGGGCAGGAATCAACAGACCCAGCCAGTAAGCCTTTAAAAAAAGTCATTTGAACAGCCAAGACCTAAACTCATATACATGTCCAAATAAATGTGTTTCTCATTTTCTTCCCTAGAACTGCAGCCTGAAATGACATAACACAGCATTTGTTTTGCTGAATGGTATTACTTTCTTATTATTTCCCAAAGTTAACAGGAACAACTAATGCTGTTGCTTCTCAACAACTTGAGGCTGACTGGAGTCATGAAGTGTTGATGTGTTCTTTCCCCAGCGTGGGTACTCAGCCTACAAGAAAAGTGGTCAGAAATCTGAACCAGCAGAAAACTATTCACCTTTACAAACTGTAAAGTTTTATGCTGCTTTAACTGCCTGAACTGGTTCATCACAAGCCCTGCTAGGGCCAGAGCGCTTCTCTTCTCGTGTCAGTGAGCTGGTTGACAGTACTGCTGCTCTACAGCTGCTTCAGGAGAAATGGGGGTACGGCAAATTGTGGAACAGTCACATGAACAAAGCAACAGGAATCTCTTGCAGCTCATTTTACTACCCCAAAAAAATATAGCCTGCAACAATAGTGTCAGAGTTATTTGATTTGCTAACTTCACCTGGGTTAGTACTCCAGGACAAGTTAAACAGGTCATGTTGCTGATTTTAGGTTTTGGAATTACTGTTATTTTTTTCAAAGACAGCACTCTTACAATAGCATCAAATTCATTTATACAAACAGTACTGAGAAGAAAAAAACCAACCCAAAACAAGAAAACAACAACAAACGGACAACAGAAGTGTGGACAAACCAAGCTCTTAAATACAACATCGATTAGCAAGTTGCATCAGCAGTTAGACACTGGTCTGCTGCTGCAGCAAGAAGAGAAACACTAGCACTGACAAACTATGCAGTAAGGGAAAACCAAGGGAAGCAATAAACCAGCAGTGTTACTTTGAGAACTACTCCATGCTTGTTGACACGGACCAGACATGGGATTATCAAAAGGAAAGGAAGAGAAAGGCCAGTTAGCAACTGCAATAGCTGCATAGATAAAATAAGTACAGCAGTTTTGGTATCTGATATCCTAATTTATTAATAAGATACGTACAGGATAGAAAGCAAAAACTAGCCTTTAAACAACAATTTAACTCAGTTTTGGCATACCTTTTCTCTTAGATGATACAGGTAGAGGAATCAATGTAAGAGAGGGAAAAGAAACTAAAATTGTGAGAATTTACTCTTCACTGCATGGTCACTGTAAGACTGCAAACAGAAGGGGTGCCAGTGTTTCCTGTCCTCCCATAAGCTGAGCTGGCTAAACTCAACCTTAAAACCAAAACATGTTCATTTTAAACACCTTCCAGGTAATATGCCTAACATCAACCACCACACATCTTTATTTAAAAACCACCCCAAAACAACAAAAGAACCAACAACAAAAACCTTAAAACAAACTCCAAGCAACCCCTAAACCACCAAAGAGAAAACATCCCCAAACTAATAGCTAGTTATGGTTGGATTACCAGACTTCATTTAATCTATTAACTAGAAACCAAAGACCCCTTTAATACACTAAAATAAGGCCTTCCTTCAGAGGTTGGCTACAGTCACCCCTGAACACTTGTCATTTCTACTTCTGCAAACAATACCATTGTGTAAGAGTTATTTTATCTTTTTTCTCTTTCCTCCCAGAGATGCTCGTAAAATGCCTCCTTAAAAAGAAGCAAAGCCTTTGGTTTTTCTGTGGGTTTTGCCTTTTTTTTTTTTTAAAAACAATAAGAGCAATTAAGCAAAGGGGGATGGGGAGAATTCTCTCCTAAGTGCTTAGGTCAGCTATGATAATGACACGGCAAGTTTCCCACACTCTTAAGCCCAAAGAGGC
The DNA here is from genome assembly GCA_024733675.1 of Psilopsiagon aymara. Classification (NCBI taxonomy): domain Eukaryota; kingdom Metazoa; phylum Chordata; class Aves; order Psittaciformes; family Psittacidae; genus Psilopsiagon; species Psilopsiagon aymara. Next base: position 12,883 of record JANRGW010029222.1, read on the forward strand.
CTGGAAGTGCATGTAGCACTAGACTCTGGCAGCCTCCAGACAGGCTGTGCTTTCTCATGGGCAGCAGACAAACCAAACTTGCTCGGGTCACACTGCTCGCTTCTAACAGTTTCCCTGAGCTCCCCGGTCCAGGCTCAGAGAAGAAGCATTCTCATCTCAGCACCAGCACGCACAGGCCGGTGGTATCCAAGCAATACCTGAGAGAGTAACAATCCCCCGAGGCTGGGGCTGGAACCGTAGGTACTTGTTGCAGAAGGAGGACGACTCGAGGGCCAGGAAGAGAACGTTGCCCAGGAAGTAGCCAGCCGTTTGGCCTACGGAGTTGCAGGTGGAGGCGTAGCCCACGTTCTCCCTGGACAACATGGTGAGAGCCCAGCCGTCCACCGCAATGTCTTGCGTCGCCGCCAGGAACTCGAAGAGGAAGAAAGTCATAGTGAGGGCCACCACGTCGGGGCCCCGGCCCTCCCCGTCGCCCAGCAGCACATCCACCTGGGTGGACATGTAGATCATGAAGAGCCCCAGAACATACTGCGTGGGCACCAGCCAGGACTTGCGGCGGCCAAAGCCTCGCAAGTAGACGGCGTCCACCAAGGGGGCCCAGAGCAGCTTGAGGCTGAAGGGCCAGAACACGAAACTGAAGAAGGCCTGGTCCGTATAGCTAGCACTCTTGCTCTGCAGGATGAGAGGGACGCTACCTGCCAGTCCCAGCGGGATGCCCTGAAGCACGTACAGCACCAGCAGCAGCAGGATGCTGCCCAACTCCTCCCGGTAGCCCCCCGCCCTCCGCTCCGGCGGTAGCAGCACCTCTGCCTCACCGCCCGGCAACCCATCCCCGCAGAGCGCCAGGGCGGGCGGCGCCTCGCTCCTCACGTCCAGGCAGTGGTGGTGATGGTGGCTCCCAGCCCGACGCTGCCGGCCGCCTTCTTTGGCCGCGATAGCGGGCGACATATCCTCAGAAGCAACGGCGGCGCCGGGGCCGCGCTGCGTCCGCAGGGGCCGAAAAGTGAGCGGACCCTCCGCTTAGGAAACGCCGCGCACCGGTCCGACCGCTCCGCTCCACCCCACCCCTTCCGGGCACGCGGGCGCCGGCGGCAGGCTTGGCTGCGCCTCATTGGTGAGCCGCAGACACGCGGTGTGCTGGGCGGGAGCGAGGGGGGACGCCGGTTCTTGCGCTTGCTGCGTGCGCGGGGCCGCTACAGGCCCGCGGTGCTGTCGGAGGCCGTTGTGGGGCTTGCTGGTGAGCAGTATAGAGAAAGAGCGCAGGAACAGGCGAGCTTCAACCGCGTGGCAGTCGCTGACGAGTTTAAAACACGTGGGAAACGGAAGAATGCTTCAGGCGTGAAAAACAGACGAGAAGCAAGATATACTTCTAGTGGTCTGGTCGTGGTGTAGTTATAAATAACGCATAACAGAGGTGTCCCCTACAAAACCTCATCCCTTTAGAACAGAAATTGTACACTGGGACAAAACCGCTCGGAATGGGGCAGTGTAGGGGATATAATTCCACGCGTAACTATCTGGACTCCCTCGCACCACTCGCCCGTCCTTCTGTGCATGTGGGGCCGTGGGAGTTCAGCGAAAGGGGTCACAAGTACTTCGTGAGCATTTCAGGGAAGCTGTGCGGATGCAGCTGCCTCCCTTATCCACCTGAACCATTAACGATAACCCTCCGTGCCGTGCGGGACTCCCTGGCTCCGGGTCTGAAGCTCGGGGGTCAGCCCAGGTTACGCCACACCCGTTACCACCCTGCTGCCCCTCCAAGCCCCATGCACCCGCAGCTCCAGAACCCAACGGCCCCAGCCGAGCCCGGTCCCGCGCTCCGCCCCTTCCGCCGGAGCGGGGCCGGCGCGGGAGGCTCCTCCTCCCCGCGGCGGAGGCGCAGCCGGGCGGCATTAGCTCATCGCGGCGGCGGCGGCGGTTTCTCGCGGCGTCTCGCGAGCTGTGACGGGCGGGCACGTGACGCGGCGCCGGGTGGGCCGCGCCGCTCCGCTCCGTTCGGCGCTCCGGGAGGGGGGGGGGGGGGGCTCCCGCTGCACCGGAACGGGCGGGGCCGGCGCTCTCCGGTGGTCCGTAAGAAGGCGCGGCCTGGCCCGCACGTGGGGCTTGGTCCGCTATGGCGCCCGCCGGCGGGTCCGGCCCCTCGCTCGCTATGGCGCCGCCGGAGCTGGGGAGCGTGCCCGAGGCGGTGCTGGAGCAGTGGCGGCGGTACAACGAGACCGAGCGGCAGTGGGAGCTGCGCCGGCGCTTCATCCTCCACCACCTCAGCGGCTATCCCGGCGCCGCCATCGACCAGCTGCTGTCGCTCTCCGTGCTCTGGACCAACCACATCTTCATGGGCTGCAGGTGAGGCGCGGGGCTGCGGCCGGGGCCTGCTGCCGCGGTGGGGTGCGGGTGCCCGGCCTGTCAGGGGGTGCCCGGCCTGTCAGGGGGTCCCCGGCACCGCGGGCGGCTGGAGGAGTCGGGGGAGAAGCTCCGGGTGCCGGACAGAGGAGGGTCTGCGGCTCCCCGCGGGTGCTAGAGCCGGTGCTGCTGGGCTGAGCAGCGGCCCAACTGCGTCCAAAAGTAACCGCGGAAGAGTTCGGGGGGGGCCGGGACCGGAAACTTCGGTTCCGGGGCGGTTGTCTTTGCTCGAATACGGGTTTGAACGCGAGGGAACGAGCTGCTGACAAAGTGTGTGTGCTGCGAGAGGAGCTCTTGGTGTCCCGGCCCTGGGACAACGCCGTCCAGTATAGCGCTTTGTAATTCAAGCTGGGCAAACAGCATCCCTGTAAGCGTGAAGCAGCCTGCGCAGTCCTCTGCGAGCTCGGGTTCGCTGAGGGGTGGAAGAGGTTTCACTCGTTCGGGGTCACTGTTCGCACACAGGAGCCACTGTACCGTAACCAGAGGGAGCGTCGCCGTGTCCTGTCTGGCGCTTCTGATGTGCGAGTATTTTTAACCAGACGTGAGGCTTTAACGACAGAAGCAGCTGCTGAGCCACCAACTTCAGCAGCGCAGTGGCAGCCGGAGCCTGTAACCACTGAAGGGCAAATAGTTTGGCGGTTGTTAATGTTACTGTCCCGGAGCTACTTTGGAGAATGTTTTATATCTTCTGTGGAGAGCCGGCGCAAGGCGTCTGGGTGCAGCTCCGCATGCTTTCTTGGCTCTTTCTGGTCCGAGTGCTAAACTCTTCTGCTCTGCAAGCACCAACATTGAATGTAGTTTTAGAACAGCTTCAAATTCCTGAACTTGAGTAGTATGTTAAGATTGAGCATGTCTTCTCTTTGGTCCATTAGCTCATCTTAGTGTGTTTATGTGCTGACTTAATGGAGGGTCTCTTCATGATAGTGCTTTGGGGAACCAATGCAATCATGTAGTTATAGAGTGCTGATAGCAGAAGTGAAGAGCTGTGTGGCAAGATCTCAAGCCCTTAAAAAATGATGCATTTTAAGCCTGCTTGTGCACTCACTTTCCCGGCGGCTCTTAGGAGAGACATGAGCAGTGGATGTAGGCATAGTGTGGTGCAGAGCTGGGATGGGGAGGGTGTTCCCTCAGAGCTTGTGTTGTGCATGAGTGTGGACACACGACACTGGCACGGTGAGCACGCTGCACTGTTGAAAAGCATTGGCAGCTTTACTGAGAGCTCCCTGGGGAAGGGTGGGGATCCGCAACTCTCTCTGGAAGTGCCTTTTGCTGCTGTGGAAGAGCTGCTACTGCTGGGTCAAGTTAACAGCTTCAGAGCTTGTGGGGTCTTTGTCGTTTCCTCTCAAGTTGTTTGGGGTTTGGTTTGGTGGAGTTTTCTAAGCTTTTTGTGGGGGTTGTGGTGGTGGGTTTTATGTTGACACTCGCTAGCTGAAGACAGCCTCTTGTCAGAGCCTTTGCTGGTGAAATCTGAGGGTCTGTTCTGCTGGGGATGCTCTGGAGAATGTCCAGAAGGCTTAGAAACCACAGTCTGTGAGGAAGGAGTTAAGTAACAGGGTTCATTTAGTTCAGGGGTGGATGAGGGGACATGTGTATGGTCTAAGGTGTGTTAAAGGAGGATGGGGAGGAGGAGCACTGTGCTCCAGAGCTACTGGGATCACGATAAGAGGTAATGTATCTCGGTCACACCAGGGAGGCTTTGGGTGTTGGAGGTATGGGATCCCTCTGCCTCCATGTGCAGTCTCCACAGCCGGAGATTTCTAAGGCCAGGTTATACAGACACATGTTGGGACAGGGTGGTCTCCCCCAGGCAAAAATCTGAGCTCAGAACGTCTCTGTCCTTTGTGAAGAAGAGTGACACACTCATGTCAAATCTAACACTGTTCTTGCACACTGCTGGAAAAGGGCATTGGCTGTCATGTTGCCATCACAGGTAATGCACTGTTCTCCTTGTAAACCAGAGAGGAGAAGAGATTCCCACCCTTCTCTCCTGTCTGCAGGAGAGCGTATCACCACTGTCTGCTTCTGCTTGATCCCTCTTGGCATTTTCTTCCTGTGCACATTTCCGCTGCCTCTGCTGGGGGCTGAGCATGCTGCGTACCTGCAGGTGAAGCAGGGACCGCGGTAGTGTGTTCAGAGTTCTCACCCAGTAATATAAACAGATCTGATTTCTGCCTCGCTCTCTAAATCAGGAACAGGAGGGGCATCTCTTGAGTGGATTTCCAGAGCCCTTGGAACAATAGTATTTAAAAACTTGTGCAAGCTGTCACAGCACTGGCTGCTGGGACAGTTGTGGGCTCCTGTCCGTGTGCTGTGACCTGATGCTTGACATTTGAAGGTGAGCACACCATGGAACACATGCAAGATTGGTTTTTCTTCTTTCTGATCCACAGTATGACGCTGTCAGAGGTTAGTTTCAGGCCATGTTTGTGGGTTCTCCTTGGTTAGAAAGGTTTGGGGTTTTTCTTGCTCAGCTGCAGAGTGCACATGGCTCAAAACCATGTGAAATATCCCCAGAGCAATGGAAAATGTGGCCGGTGGGGGTATATGGTGCGTGTGCTGCCTGTGGAGCTGGTAGCATGCTGCAGCAGGGTCAGGGTTTGCACAGAGCTCCTCACAGCCACCTCCCCTCTATCGCGGTGAGGGGCTGGAGACATTTCAGTTACAGCCACAACACTGGAAATCAGTGTGGTCGATAAAAGAGTGGTCGATAGGGGCTGAGCAGGGCCTTTGTCATCTGACATCCGCAGTGTCAGATTGGTGATGTGCTGTCTGACAGCTGCGGACCCCACAAGGCTTCACTTGTTCCTGTGCACTGAAACTGCGATGCCCGCAGACTCCTTCTGCACACCCCTGTCCTCCTCAGTGCTCCCAGGAGCTCTACCAAATGCTGTATCTTGGCAGGTAATGTATTGAAGTTTCAAACCCTGTCAGTCTGATGGCTTGTTACTCACAAATGGGTTCACTTACAGCCAGGTGGTTTACGAGATGCTGTGCAGGCTGTGTGCCAGCACTGAGCTGGCTGTGGCACAAGGCTGGTAGTCAGGTCCTGTGTTAATACTCCAGCAAAATTGGGGAGCATCTCCCTTGCACCAGGTACTGTGTCCTCGGCAGCTTGCTTTTTTGTTGTGTATAATAAAAGCTTGTGTGTGTGTCTGTCCATGTTGCCCCTGTGGGACAAGCTCTAACCAGTTTGCTGTTGAATCCACACAGATATGGCATGCAGGTCATGGAGAAGGTTCTCAAGATGGCTGAAGGCATTGACATCGGGGAAATGAGAACGTATGAGTTGGTTCCTAGCAGGAAGCTAAAAAGATGCCACTCTCCATCTGACAGTGAGTATATCTTACCTGCTTATGCACTGAAGGAGGCAGCCTTCCCTGTCACTGTGTGGTGAGCATCAGTGGGAGTGAGGGGAGAGCAGTATGTCACGGGGCTGCCTCAAGAGAGCCAGCTCCACAAACGGAAGGGAAACAGCCATGATGTACTCTGCTGGACTGCAGCAGCTTCCCTCATCTGCCATGCTGTGGGTGTACATAATTAATGCAGGATTCTCTTTTTGCTTAAGAAAATACAGTATTTCATTGAAATTGCCTGGTAATTGATTTTTCTAAGTGCTGGTGTTAGGGAGTTGAACCTATGTAATGCAATATCTGTCTGCCCTTCTTTACTGTGGTGAGGGACCGTGTTCCAGCTGAGAAGGAGTTGTACACATGCATGGAGATGGGGAGCTCAGCTTATTGATTTTGAGTTATGACCTGCCTGGAGCATTGGGGGTGAAGGCTGGGGTAATGTATTCCCCCCCCCCATTGGACCTGGAAGGGCCCAGCACAGCCAGCCTGGCCCCGTGGTCCCAGGGATCCATGTTCCAGCTGTAGCTTCCCCAGGGGTGGACATGCAGCAAGCAGAGAGAGCTGCAGTTCAACCTCTGCCGCTGGCGCCTCTCCAGCCCCTGGGAGCTCCCTGCCCCCTCTGGAGGGAGGGCAGAGGAATTGTTCCTGTGTGCCAGGTGAGGGATGCGAGTGGGCAGGCCCTGGTGTTGTGAGGCAGCATTTGGCAGTTTGGCTGTTTAAAGCACAAATGGTCAGGCAGCACTGGCTCCTCTGGGCTTGGGTATAGCCCATGGCTCTGCCAAGGTTTCTTCCCTTGCTTTGACACTCAGCAATTTCCCTGTGTGTCTGTGGACAGGCCCCAGAACTGGGAAAAATGCTGCGTGTTTTGTCTGTCTGTCAGGCAGCAGCTCTGCAGGAGGGGCTCTGGATTGCACATTGCACAGACAGCATAAAGAGCTGTTCTGCTGGAGCAATCCTTTAGATGCTGCTGCAGTGCAGTCATCCAGATACCAAACTGAGCAAGAAACGTAAACCTTGCCATCGTTCATTAAAACTGACAACTGAAGGATTTAATTCATGGGCTCTGTCACCTGACTGAAATGGGAAGGTCTGTTTATGCTGCATGTAAAGTGGCGTTTTCACCTGCAGTGAGCTAGGCTGTGATAAGTACACTGTGGTGGTGTGATGTCTAGACAGATGTGTTGCCTGACCTCTATTACAGTTGCACACTTTGGCACTGGATTAGGCAGCTCATTCCAGGGCACTGAGGTGGCTTTTTGCACCTTGATGAAATTACATACATGTTCCACTTCAGTGGGTGTGGGCCATGTCTTCACAGAAGTCTTGTATAACCATCTTCTAGATGTAGCTCACTTACCAGCTATTCCATTCTTACTGTCTGCAGTAGCTGTGCACATCAGGGCATTCTGCCTCATTTGGATTTCATCTGGTTAAGAAACAAGAGGTTTACCAGTACTGTGTAGTGGTCCCCCCTGGCCACCGCAGCTGTGAGCTGAGGCTGGGGCAGATTTCTCCATGTTTGGTGTCCTTTAGCTAACAGTAGTTATATCTTCAGAAAATACTTCTAGTAACAGTCATTAAGAGCCCCACGTGTTTTGGAAGGGTGGGTTCAGTATCACTGTGCTCCTCCATCAAATGAGAAGACCCTGAAGATGAAGCAGTTTACCTGAGGTCACCCCAGAGCCCTGCAGAGCTGAGGCTCCCGTCCTGCTCTGGTGTCCTGTCTTACTGGCCGTGGTTTTTACTTGGTTTAGTAGCTTTGAATTATGAACTTCAGAACTGACTGGATGGGTTCAGTGGGCAATGCTGTGGGGCAGAGCAAGTGATTTGGACCTAAAATCCGTGTAGCTAAATATTTTTGTATGGTAGCTGTGGAGCTGGAAATAGCAGCGTAGTGACCTGCACAAGTACAAGTGGTCTTACTTGCTCAGTTGTGAATGTGTTCAGAAGGAAACCTTTTGGTTTGTGGCTGAGAAGAGGGAATCCCGTGTTCAGAGCCTGCAGGCTCCTCCCGGAGATCGCTCTCTGAAAACGCTGTCTCCCTGTCACAGCGTGTATTAGTAATCTTGTCATTGTCCTCCTCCCCGTAGGTCCAGAGCTGGAAGAGATTCCTGAGCCGCCCAAAAAGATGGCCCCCAGGTTCAGGGTGCGACCGCGTTTTGAACCCATACACTTTGTCACCAGTGCTGAGAAGGATGAAAGGAGGGAAGAGTCTCTGGATAACCAAATGCAGGAGGTGAACCAGGAGGCAAACACGAACAGCATAGCACAGCCAGCTGAAAACTGTACAAATTCCTTTGCGAGTGCACGGGACACGGATCCGCAGCTCTCCGGCTCTGCTGGCCTTGGCTTTGCAGGCCTGGCAGCAGCAGCCAAGAAGGCTGTGAATAGCGTGGACTCCACCACAAACAGCACGTTGCAGGCTTCTGTTTCTCCTTCGGCCGCCCAGCCTGCGTCAGAGACTTTCCCTCCATCGGCTATAACGCTGAAGCAGAGTTTTATTGAGAAACTGTCAGCAGCTGTCTGGAAAAATCTTGCTAGCCCAGAGGCGAACGCTGGGACTGACAAGATCAACTTCACCTACCTTCTGACACGCTCAATTCAAGCCTGCAAGACAAATCCTGAATATATTTATGTTCCTCTGAAAGAAATCGCCCCCGCTGACCTCCCCAAGAGCAAGAAGCTCCTAACGGACGGCTTTGCTTGTGAGGTGTGGTGTCAGAACGTCTACCTGGCCACCGGCTACGCCGGCAGCAAAAACGGGTCCCGGGACCGAGCGGCAGAGCTGGCGGTGAAGCTGCTGAAGAAGGCTGTGGAAGTGAGAGTCGTGCAGCGGAAGTTCAAGCACACCTACCATGAAGACCTGGTGGTGTGCGAGGCAGGCGTGAGTCGCCCGGATTTCCCTCCTGCTCTCAAACCCCACGAGGAGTTTGTAGCTGCCAACCGGGACTGTGTCCCGATGCAGCCCGGTACTGAATCCCTTAAAGGTTCTGCTAATACCAACAAATACTGGACTAGTTTCGTCCTCACGGAGAACGCCAGCGATGCAATAGGAATCCTTAACTATTCTGCCTCATACAACAAAATGTCTGTGGAGTATAAATATGAAATAATGCCCAACCGCTCGTGGCACTGCCAGGTGTATCTGCAAGACCACTGCCTCGCCGAGGGATTTGGCACTAAAAAGACCAGCAAGCATGCAGCTGCTGAGGAGGCACTGAAGATCCTGCAGAAGATGCAGTCAAACATAGCAGCCATCAAAGTGACCCAGGTTCAGAAGGTGGGCTGCTCATCACGGGGCTCTGGAAGGAAGAAGGACCTGAAGGACCTCGTGGTTTATGAGAACTCCAGTAACCCGGTGTGCACGCTGAATGACACTGCCCAGTTCAACAAGATGACGGTGGAGTACGTCTTTGAAAGGATGACTGGCATGCGGTGGAAGTGCAAGGTGCTGCTCGAAGACGAGTTCATCGCAGAAGCAGTTGGAGTGAAGAAATCTGTCAAGCATGAGGCAGCAGAGGAAGCTGTGAAAATCCTCGAAAAGACTCAGCCAACTGTTGTCAATAACCTGAAGAAAGGCACCATCAAAGACGTCATCTCCCGAAATGAGATCCGGGGCCGGTCAGCTGAAGAGGCTTTCAAACAGAAGATCAAAGAAGACAACATCGGGAATCAAATACTGAGGAAGATGGGCTGGACAGGCGGTGGCCTGGGGAAAGCCGGGGAGGGAATTAGAGAGCCTATTTCAGTGAAGGAGCAGTTTAAAAGGGAAGGACTTGGGCTTGACGTGGAAAGGGTCAACAAAATCGCTAAGAGATATTGAGGAGATCATTCGGAACTATGCACGCTCAGAGAGCCACATTGACTTGACTTTCTCTAGAGAACTGACCATGGATGAGAGGAAGCAGATCCATCAGATCGCCCAAAAATACGGTCTTAAAAGTAAGTCTCATGGGCAGGGGCACAACAGGTACTTGGTGGTGAGCAGGAAGCGGCGCAAGGAGGATCTGTTGGACCAGCTGAAGCAGGAGGGCCAGGTTGGGCACTACGAGCTGATTATGCCACAGGCAAACTGAGGGGATGCGTCCCTTCGACTAAAGACTGAGCTGCCCGGACACTCGGTGAGAGAAAGAGATGCTGCATTTTTCCTGCCATGGGCTATATTGATGTTAAAAGTCCTTCACTTTGTTAATACCATTTCTAAAACATTATTAGACATTTAGAACTGCCCGAGTTCTGTTCCAAATACCTTAGCACAGCCCAAAAGCAGTAGTGCTGTCCCTGTACGTGTCTTTGATATTACTTGTTCCTTCACATTTTAATAGTTTTGTAATAGCAAAACCACACATCCAATGAGGAGGAATTTGACATCATTTAAAGTTTTCGTTCCCTTCTTCTTGACCAAGGAAGTAAAAAAAGAAAAAAAGCCCCCCTTTTTTTTTTTCTAAAAAAAAAAAATAAATATAAACAAAAAAAGAAAATCACAAAAAGCAAAGGAAATGCAGTCTGGGAAATAAAGCCTGTATGTAAAGTTGGTATTAACGAAAATAAAGGTTTATTTCTGGAAAAAAACCCAGGATTTGTCACACTTTGTAAAGAGCAAAAATAATGTGTGAAATCTGTGTTTATTCTTGAGAAATATATACATATATATCTCTATATATCCCAGGGTCTTGTCTCTGCTGTGCATGTGTATGGAGGTGTCCTGAACCAGTTTAACCACAGCTTTAATTCATAGCTTTCTGCCTTGAGTCTCCCATCCTGAGCGTTCCTGAACGCACTTTCATCAGCAGCATGTCAGACTGAGATAATCCCAGGGCGTTTTCACCTTGGAGCTCCGCTTGATGTGTGCAGATGAAATACCATGTGAGGTGTGAAGCACGAGTGGAGGTAACTGCGGAGCCCACGCTCCGGGCAGCTCATGGGCACTGTTATGCAACTGAGTTTTTGACTTTGAGCTCTTCAATCCAGAGCAAAACCAAAGCTGTGCCTGAGGATTCCTCTGCTCCGTTACCGTACCTGTGCCTGTCAGGGGCGAGTCACAGCTGAACTGGTGTAGCTCTGCCATGTGGTGCGAGCGTGATGTCTCTGTGGGATGCAGGGGGCCGGAAAGCAGGCTGACTTCTGCCTCTGCCACAGGACATGGCACTTCATGAGCTGTGGAGAAATGCTTGCTTCATGCTTGCAAAACAGAGGTTAGGCGTTGACCTTGGAGAGCCACGAGTGAGGTGCTGGGTTTTGTGTCACCAGTAGCACAAGCCCAGTCCTAATGAAGTACTTTTTGTCTGTTGCCTTGTGTCTCAGCTCTCTCTTTTGTTTTTCTGCCTCTCCATCTTTCTACATCCTCTTCTAGCTTTTTTCCCACCTCCTGTTTTCTCTTTGGATCCTCGCAGCACAGAGGAGAGGGTGACTGACGTCCACTGATGCAGCAGAATATCCTGGTGACGTGCAGTCAGAGGCACTTCCAGCCCCGCAGTGTGAGCAGGAAGCGGCTGCCCTGGCAGGTAAGCCTGTCCTGGGGAGGGCACGAGCATTCCTTGCTCTCTGCCTGGATGGCTGCAGCAGTGTCCACTGCCTGGGACTGATGAAACAGCGGTGTGCTGCTGCTGCCTTTGCTGAAAAATGATCTGGCAGTTAATGCTGAAAGTATGGTGGGGGTTGGTGCTGTTTGGGGTTTTGTGTGTGTTATTCCCTCTGTACTGCTGAATCCTGCTCTCAGAATGCTGGGTTGAAGCAGATGGTGATGTAGGAGTGGTACTTTCTAGGCAGATATTCCTGCAGCAGGCAGGCGTGCTGCTCCCCCTCCCTAGCTTGGATATGCTGCAGGTCTTGTAGGCTTGGTGATACTGATTCAGGCAGCAAGGGCCCCGCTGCAGGATTTGGGATGAGAAATGCCTGTTTGGGGGAGCAGGAGCAGGCTAAATGTAACAGTCCCTCAGCAGGGGCGTCTGTCCAGTGCCTTGCTCTACCTGTTGCTGTGACTTGGCTACCCATCTTAGCACAGTTATAGAATGGCTTGGACAGGAAGGGACCTTAAAGATCATTTGGTTCGAACCCCTGTTCAGTGCAGGACCTGCCTGGTGCTGTTCTGAGCTTTGAATTTGTCTGACTGGGTGTTACTGTTGGAGCTAAGCCTCTGCCACTGGTGCGCCTGTAGCGCTGTGAAGCTCGGCTGGAGAGCCAGGGCCTGCTTGAGAATTAAATTGGTGGATGAAGGCCATGCTAAAGGGGTATAAAGGTCAGGGTTTGTTTCTTCTTGCAGCTCTGTACTGCTCTTCTTTCTGGCTGCTCTAAGGGTCCCGTACCGTGGTGTTGGGTGTGGTGGTTGGGTTTTTGCTTGGTTTGGTTTTAGTGGCTATCAAGATATACAAAACTGGAGGTGCTGATACAGCAGCTTCTGCACCATGGGGACCTGGGCCATTCAGAAAGGTTCTGCTGGCAATAGCATGCAGGAATCCTTCCGGCTGGGCCAGGCACCACGGTGGTTGGCTTCAGTCACCCCTATCAGTGCAAGTAGGGGGTGGGTTGGTGTTTTGGGGTGTTTGCACAGGTCTGTAACCTGGTGTAACTAAGGGGTTTGCTGCTCAACTGGCTCAGCCTTGGGGAAGACTTGCACAGGGGCTGCTTAAAAAACAGTTACTTGAGGTAGACTCATTCCATAACACACCTAAGAGGTGACAGATGCAGATGCAATGTCAGTTAAGACACTGTCCATTAGGAGGAGTATGTGTACCTTGGGTACTTCAGTGGCAAAAGGCTGTTCAGTGGATGAGCTGTCACAGCAGGTACAAATAATCCTCACTTTTTGAAAGAGCCTGGCAGCTTCTGTCTTAATTGCAGAGCAAAGCAGCAGCAGTTTTTGGTATGCGTCAGTCATTTTAAATCCTGTTCTCCCACTCATAAGATGGGAGGAAAATAAATATGATTCCTGTATCCATTCATGATTGAGCCTGTGGCGCTGCTGAAACCAACTCATAGTTGTCTTTGTCAGTGGCTCATTCACAGGCACAACGTGGTGCTGAGCTTCCTGCAAGTGCTTTTTATGCTATGGTTGGCGTCTGTTTGCCCATTTCTGTGCTGGAAGGGCAAGTCCCAATCCCTGCACTAGAACTGGCACAGCGCTCATCCCACTGCTGCCCCTCAGACCTGCCCTGAGTCTGTCTGGAGCTCAGTCCCGCAGCAGCCTCCTACAGCCCGTTAAAATAACCACAGCTATACACCTCTTGCCTATTTATACAATAAGCACTAAGGTTACACTTTATTTACAACTTTTGAAAAATGTACAGTTTCTTACATGGGTTACTTGTGCAAAGTTGTACTTCTCAACTAACAGACCATTGTGCACACAAAGGACATGGGAACAGTGGACAACACAGTCGGAAGCTCCGTCCCACCCTGCTGCTTAAGGTACTGTATCCAAACGTACAAACTCAGCCCTACCAGAAAAGCGAGTCTGGACTTACAAATGTTGGTTGGGTTTTTGGTTTTTTTCAGAGGTGAAAAAATACTTGCATGGAACTGAAGGGAAACTCAAGCATGCAGCAGCTCACACAAACCCCGGTCATCTACCAAGAGCAGGACCAGCAGAGCCTCAAGTGCCCACCTGTACTTTATTCAAACTTCCCACAAGGCAAAGTTGGCGTCCCAAGGACTTGTCTTTCTCAGCTAAAGGTAAGGGCAGGTGAAAGACACTGAGGGAGCAATTCCACTGCTGGAACACTTCCGGTTTTATTTCTTCCTTAACGCGTTCAGGTTTTACCTCTTCCTTAATGTGGAAGGTCCTTCTCTCAGTACCACAGCTCTACCTGCGTTTGTTCAGTAATGCCTCAGTGACAGGACTATAGCAATTAGTGAAGCACTCGCTGTAGGCATGTCCTTTAAATTAAAATAGAAATGGGGGGGTGTTTCTCACCCTAAGCAAAGGTCAGAGTACCACAGCTGTAGTGATTTATGTATACTTGTACATAAATCTTGCATGTGAAGTGCAGAAGTAACTAGCAGTCCAGTCTCACTAAGCATCTGAAGTGGAATCACTTTGTATGGTTTTGGTTTTTACCAGGAGTAAGGAGTTGAAACCAATACAGAAGGGAAACAAGGTTATTTCTTCACTCTGTACGTACAAATACAGTGGGGTCTAAACCAATAGTAGAGGTAAATGACCAGCCTGGACACATCAGCACTTTAGTTAATATCAGTTAAAAAATGTGTATGTATATAAACATCCCTTTATCAAGCTACACATAAGCATCACTGTGTATAACACAATTACAATTAAAAGCTTAGTGTACACTACAGAAATGCACAATACTGCCCTAAGACTGGAGAGGGGGCACAGGAAATGGATTCAGCATCAGTAACTCTTTTGCAAGTAACCCAAGTACAGAACACTTGACTTCAAAGTGGGTGTTTTCTGATGTCCAAGGAGAAGAAGCTTCAGCAAGGGAGGGTGGCAACAGCACAACAGCTATTCTGCTTTCAAAGTAAATGCTAGGAGGAAAAAGATGACTCAGACACTTTGTTTATTTTTCTCATCAACAGAGTGTTCATTTGCATCATCCTGGGTCAAGAGTCACGCCAGCTCTGTTCTACTATTGCAGAAACCCGTTTTTCGTATTCCCGCTTGGTATAGCTGAGCTGCCTGGCTGTTTGCTGGGCTGTTGGGGTTTGGCTCATCCAATAGGGACTGCGCAAAGAGAGAGAGATTCTTAGGCACTGGAGAGTATGCACAGTTTTCCAACATATTCCATAAAACTATCCATATTGGTAAGAGTGCAGAGGTTAGTTACGTACAGGGAGGTACATGGCATTATTCCACCTGCAAGTTACGGGAAGCATTCGCTGTCACTCTTACTCACAGCAGTGCAGGTGGCACTGCAACTGACAGCCAAGCAGCAATACCCAAGCACTGTGATCACTAAACAGGCCCCTTCAGTGACCACCTACTGTCACTGTTAGTTTATACCTGGGAAGTACTTATACCTTAGCACATATCAAGGTACAGATGCTGTACTGGCTAGCAGGAGGCAAAACAAAGTGTTTCCTGAGCTGTTTTGTCAAAGCATCCTAATTTCATTCTGCCTTTTCATGCAGGGTTCATTTTACCTGTATGGATGTTAAGATGGAGGAGACATCATAAGTAGGACTCCAACGATTCTGAAGAATATCCAGACATATACTACCATCTGCATAGACTAGAAAAGGTTCAAGAAGAATGGCTTAACACAGAAGTTGTACAGCTCTGTTTGTCCTAGTATTGCCTGCTCCTGAAAAACCTGTGTACTGCCAAACACTACACTAGCATCTGACAGCAAACAAGCCTGGAGGAAGGAACAGGTGAAGCTTGTCACCAACAGCTTCCTGTGGTATTTAAACTCAACCCCTGCTTTTTCTTCAACATCAAACTTCTCTGTGACATTGCAACCATTAATTTTTTTTTTGCCTTAAAAATCTATTAAGCTACCCACAAGTGAACCAAATAAAGAACACAAGCCAAGAGCTGTTTACAGGTTAGGCTTCCCCAGAAAGTATCTACAACAGCCACGGTCTAGTGTTCTAAAGCTCATGGCAGCTTTAGAAGAACCTTCCCTCAGTGTACTTCACTTACCTGCTACATTTGAAAGGTTCTAGTATTCCTTCACAAAGCTAGTATTTGTTGGAGACAAGGAATATAGCTACAACCTTTAATTACCACAGAAGGGGGTTAATTAAATGATCTGTCACTCTGTAGCTGGTAACTAGCACTACATTTTGAGGTATGCCATTCTTACTGGCATTTCGGGGAAGTGATAAAAGACAACTGCATTCAGCAGCATCAAACATCCAATGTCCATACATACTGCTGCATATGCAGTACACATGGGTAAAAGTCCAGGGCACTGCTCTTTAAGTATAACATATTCCTCTGTGAGGTTTAACAACAGGCAGTTGAGAGAGAAGTGTCTCAATACTGTGCTGTAATACCTGAAAGGTAAGAGGCTCCTTATTTTGCCCCCTTAATTTCAAGCCTAAGCACTGCTCACATATTCGTCCTTAATAACCTACACAGAACCACACTGGAATTTTCCTTGCTTATTAAACAGTAGAAACTTTGATAATGGACCTTTTTCTACACCACTATAAAAAGCTAGAACTTGAAAATAAGCAGCATTGTGTACATACTTACCATTTGGATGAAACATTTTAGAGACAAATCTAACAGTGGGAGGCTTATTCGGATATTCTTCTGTGAATTCTATTGTAAGTTTGAAAGTTCCTGGAGTTGAAAGAGAGATAAGTAACCTTTACTCAGAATGAATTTACACAAGGGATGCTCTACAAGCACAAACTGGTACTATTGTGCTGGTATGTACATGCTGGATAGGGAATACAGATTGCTCAGTCCTACAATTCTCCTACTCTCTTTGGAGTTAATAATTGACTCCAGCCAGCACTGGTACAAGAGTATCTCCTGTGAATTACTTTCACTGCCAAACCCACTACCCCAGTCAAAAGGTTTTGGAGTTAATAATTGACTCCAGCCAGCACTGGTACAAGAGTATCTCCTGTGAATTACTTTCACTGCCAAACCCACTACCCCAGTCAAAAGGTTTGTGTTAGGAAATAAATCTTCCCTTGAGTTTTCCTTCCACAAAGCCTAATCTCAGCACACTGTAAAAAAGCACAAGTGGGTGTAAAACCATCTGTGCAACAGGCCATGATTTAGTAAGTCCTAGAGGTGGGAATATGCATCATGACAAGGACCTGCATAGTTATTTCCTGTTTCAGTTTCAAGAAAATACATTTTTATCAACAACTGTAAGGTAATCACATCCTATTGCGGAAAAGTAATACTGAAAGCTGCACCCAAATCAGACACTTGAAAACCCTGATCAGTTACCTCAGACTAACTAGTCTTCATCTGAGAAAGTCTAAGCAGAGAAAGCTCTGCAGTTAGCCCAACCACTTTACCAGCCTGCACCAACACAAGGGATTTTAGCCCTTTCTCAGGCTGTGACAATCTGAGAATAAGAAGTCTGTCAACTAAATTTGCATAAATGTGGTTCCAAGGGACTAAGCACTGCTAGTGAGTCAGAGCAGTAACTAAGGACCTCTAGATACTCCAAGCTGCTCCCACCGTGCTGTCACCTCAGCAACCCATCTGGGAGGCGGTTTATGGGTACACTCAGAGAGGTCCATCCATTGGAAGCACCTTCGTATCAAAATACAGCTCTCCTGTAAGAGGAACATGCTGTACAGTAACAACTGGAACAACCTGCCAGGGCAGCCACATTACCTTTTCTGAAACAGCATCCTCATGTACCTGTGACAGGTCCATCCCCGCACCACTCAGTGCCCAAATTAAAACTCAGGGGCTCAGACATAAAAGCTCAACCTCACTTCCTACTGTGAGGAAGCTTTCCAGCACTAATACCACTAATGTGTTCCTTCGTTTGGCTGACAAACATGTAGCCAGAGAACAGAATTTTCAGTCCTTTCCCTTTTTTCAGATCAGCCAGGACCTGTGGGATTTCCCAGGGACTCCCTCCTTTATAAGGAGATAAACTACAACATTGAGTTGCAATAAATGAAGGTCATTGCTTTGACGTTCCAGTTTGCTGGAACAGTACAGATGCTTCAGAGCTGTCCATGCGGCAGTGGAAAGTCTAAACATCCTAAAAATAAGCTTTTGCATGTTTGGCTTTTATTAGCAGCCTAACATCCTAAGAGCAGAGAGCCAGCAGTGTCCTATCTCACTGCAAAACAAAGGAGCAGGATAGCTAAGTGTGCAGTGGGGACTTCCAGGCTTCACTGCAGCTAATCTAGAAGCACAAAACCAGATCTTAGATCAGCTTGAATCCACTACTGTAAAGTTAGTAGCAGCTTTACCAGCTGTGAACAGCAGCTCAGGTCTACCCTTCCTTCCCTACATGGTGACAATCCCAAGCAGCACTAGCCCTTTGGAATCAAATGCTTAGGGATTTTATTCTGAATTTTAGGACTTCCCAGCTCTCCCTGCCCCAGTTCTGGTTCTCAGCAGCCTCCTTACAAAGCAGGAAAGCACGCACTTTCTTCTGTGGAAGAGTGACTAAGCAAGCAGTAGGCTGTAAACTGAGCACAAACCATCAAACAGTAGATTTCAACAAGCATACTTGAGAAAATGAGTGCTATTCTAGAACACTGACTGAAGTGGGAGCAGAGGGAACAGATAAAATGGCCGAAAATCAGTAACAGGGGCAGTCTGATCTTTGAATTCATTTAAAACTACTGAGAGCAAGGGAAACCATCTGCTCCACCAGAGACAGGAGAGCATCACTTTGAAAACAAACCTCAGCAAGTGATTAGATGGTATCCAGCTGCAGTATCTACCTACTCAAATCTCCTAATCAAAACCCAGAGTAGCAATAGCTCTTTGATAGAGCTCCACAGTACCCAACACCTCATTGCTGAGCTTTAATAATGGACAAGTCCAGAGAGTTGATGAACCCACGTCTAAGGGTCGCTCATACTGAAAGGCCACATAAGTCAGACAGGTATCGTGACACACTGCTCGGGACAAGGCCCTCAGTGTCTGGCCTCTTCTACCACTAATTTCAAAGCTTTCAACTGACATTCTTTGCAACTTACCCTAGACAGCCAGTTTTAAAACATAAAATATCATATTCATTGTCATTATCACGACATATTAGGATCATCACTGATCTCAGAAGAACATTCTCTTTTCTATCTTGTCCATCTGTCTCTCCTACCTCAGGAGGTGAGACTCTAGCATGGCTAACAGGGAGGTTTCTCCATGACTGTACACTGCCCCCACTAACCCCTGCCACAGCAGCCCTCATGTTCCTTCCAGGCCCTTCTTGCTGCCCGGAGCAAGAGCAGCCCCCTCTGTTCCACTGACCATAAAACAGCAACAATCTCCTCACCTCTCACATAAGGATACAGAATACATATCCCACGAACAAGGAACAAACCACACAGAAGGCAAACACCTTGCTGCCTTGCTTTCTCTGATGGCAGCAAGGCAGGATACTACAATAGCTGTGCTACTTTTAACTCTCTCCTACCCAGGAATCCTGCACTAACCACAGAATCATCACCCAGTTTCACAGAAACACGTCTGAAGGACTGGGAGAGCTCAGTTTCCATCACGGGGACAGCACTACCACCTGAGATGCCACACACTGAAATTCTTAGAAATATGGCAAAGGGCACAATAATATCCCCCGGTCCTACTGCAGACACCTGCAATCAAATCCTCTTCAACCAGAAGATGGAAGTTATGCTGCTGTTCTAAATTAGTAGTTGCTCCTAGGGCAAGCTAGCCTGCACGCTGAGCTGTGAAAACACCCTCTGAAGTCTGGAGGTGGAGGGGCAGGAGAGTTTCAGCTGCATTATGCTGCACAGCAAGTAAACAAACGTGTCTGAACTTCAGGTTTTCAGTTCAGACAAAGCTAAGAAACCTTGGAAGCTGAGACTGGAGAAGAGCCTCACCAGAAGGAGGATACAGAACAGAAATTCTCATGATGTTGAAATGATTACACCTCTAGCTCAACAAATAAATGAAATTCATGTGCTACTTTCACAAGAACAAAGGACTCTGAAGTCTTACATTATCACCAGGAACTGACAAAGCCCAAGAACAAAAATACAAAGTGACTTACGAGGAACGCTGCCCTGCAAAGGCTTCATGAGAAGGATTACAGAGCTCCAGTGTACCTCTGACTCACAAGGGCCTGCACAGTTACAAAACAAGCCCAAACTAACAACTCAATACAGTTAAACAAAGAATTCCCTTGTTTTTACCTACATGAAGCTAAACTGCATCTGAACTGTGCTACCTTGCTCAATAGAAAAGCACAGCTGAGGCACCAATACACTCCTATATATAAATAGGCACTTCCTACTATTTTGTTACCTATCACAATTTAAGGTATGTCTCAGTGCAAAGGAGATAAGCAGATCCTGCAACACAAGACATCACTGTTCCCCTAAGTGCACACTGTGAAAGCACACACACTTTGCTATGGAAAGAGCAATCCATCACACATCAAGATCATATTATGAGATCAGCAGCAGCAGACTCAAGCATGTGTGAACTTCAAACTGCTGCAAACACAACATGTCCTAAGTACCCCAGATAAAGACACAATGCTGCCACAGGGGAAAGCAGGGAGGAAATTGATACATCAAAGCTCTCAAAAGCAGACTCCAACCTCCATCAGCTAAATGGAAATGTATGGAAAAAAGCCCTTATAGCATCTGTTAACCTCACACTGAGCTGGAACAGCCTGAACGTGGAAACAACCTACATTTTACCACACTGGAAGGAGGTGGCTTTCTGCTCCACCAGTGAATCACTATTAGTGGCAATACACCAAGAACCTAAGCAGCTCTAGCAACCCTCACAGAACCTTAAGGAAGCCCTTCTTTTAGGTTTACAAGATGACAACAGAATACATTTAGTCAATCTGTCCTATTATGCAATAATACAGAATATTCAAGTTTGAAACATCAGAGTTCTGAAGCAGCTATCATAGCAAGTTTCTTAAGAGATCAAATACATCAGAAGAATTTTGGAGTCTCTGGAGTTTTCGCAGCACTGAAACATTTAAAATCTTCAAAATCTTCACAGAAGGAAAAGTCAAAATAACCTGCACTTCACAGGCATGCCCACAGGTGCTATCTCCAAGGATAAACAGAGACAAAGAAGGGAGCCAAGAACAACATAAGAGTGAAGGAATTTTTCCTATGCTTTTGCCATGAGTCATGCAGATCTAGGATTAATTATAGCCTGCACTAAAAGAATCTTAAATAATAATAAAAAACTGCATCGCTGATTTCAGTTAGACAGTATTTCATGTCGAACAAGTTTTCACAGAGATGCTGAAGTATTCAGACAGCACCAGCAAAGGCAGAAGACAATGAGACCACATGTAAACTACCAGGACACAGGTATGTTAGAAGGACTTATTTAGTCACCTTTTAACATTCAGAAGTTTTTAATCTTTAACCCTGAACGATACTGACTGCAGAACAGTGAAATAGATGCCAAGACCCAACAAAATATCTGTTCTGAGCTTCCCCAAACAATCGGCCCATTTCCTACTACAGCTGACTCACACTGGAACTTACTCGCAAAACACTTCCAGCACCAGAAAAAACAGCTCAAAACAAATGACAACACTTCTGTACCAGGTTTTTGATGGTTCTCCAAATATGAATATCCCTAAAAACATGACCCAGGATTCGTCAGAAAAGCTTGGAGACCCTTAAAATGGTACAGTAAATCAGGCTTAGCATAGTCAGATTTAGTGATTACAAGCGAGCACCTACAAGCTTCTTTGTATGTTTCTGTAAATCAACACAGCAATCTAGGGCAACATCTTGGAACAGCGGAAAAGAAAGTGTTTGCACAAGCGCAGCACGCAGGTGCGTGCACCCACGTCCCTCTCGTCCCCAGGCCCCCACCTGTTGCCCAGTCGGGGCCGCACGCAGCGGGGCCATGTCAAACTGCAGCGAACCCCGACAAAGCCAAGCCCCAGGCCCGCACGCCATACTCACCGTCCTCGAAAGGGGTCCCCTCAGGCCTAGAAGAGGGAAAAGCAGAGCACAGCGTCACCCGTGGGCCTCCGGCCCCGGCCGGGAGACACAGAGGCCGCGGCCCCCCCGGGCCCGCCGCCCCCGGCCCCGCCCGACTTACCCGAAGATGACGGCGTTCCACACCATGATGTTGTTCTCGGACGGGGCCCCGCTCACCCCGGCCGGGGGATCCTCCTGCAGCCTGCGGGCACAGGGACCGCTGACGCGCCGGACCCACCACCCATCCGGCGCGCCCCCCCGCCGGCCGCCCCTGCGCACTTGGCGTAACCCAGGCAGGTAGCTACACGCCCCTGCGCAAACAGCGTAACCCGCAGACGGACGGCGCCGACCGGCGCTACGCAATCAGCGGAGCGCGCCCTACCCCGCCGCCATGTTGTGCTGCCCCCCTTCTCTCCCGGCAGAGCGGAGCCTTCGTTCTCCTCCCGCCCGTCCTCCCCCTTCCCTTCAGCCGGCGGCCTCTGTACCTCTTGAAGTCCCGCATGAGGCGCCTACGGGCCGGAGTGGACATGGCGGGCTCAGGGTTATAGATCACTCATACAATGCCAGACGGAGCACGGGGCGCCCGGAGACGGCAGTGAGCTCCGACCGAGGCAGCGGCAGCGCTGTCGGACAGGAGCGATCACGGCCTCCACCGCTGAGGAGCGCGCAGGGACACCCGCGCTGCGCTGCGCCGCCTCCCGCGCCGGCTGCCGGGCGATCCCGGGACGTGCCAACAGCGCGGGGAGGGGAGGCGGAGCCGGATGTAGCTGAGCCCCCAGCGCGGCCGCTACCACCGCGGCGCGGGGGTGGGGGGGGTGGGCGGTGCCTAAAGCAG
>JANRGW010029222.1:37006-48064 GCA_024733675.1 Psilopsiagon aymara
CGCGGGGGGCCGGGGTTGGGGCTCCGGTGGCGGGGCTCCGGTGCCGGCCCCGCCGCTAGCCATGCCCCGCCGCTCTCCGCAGACTGCCAGCTGGAGAAGCTGCCGATGCGGCCGCGGGACCGCGCCCGGGTGATGGACGCCGCCAAGCACGCCCATAAGTTCTGCAACGCGGAGGAGGAGAGCGTTTTCCTGCGCAGGTGGGCCCCGGCGCTGCCTCCCGAGGGCCGCCCGCTCTGCCCTTGACGCTCAGCCGGCGGGGGACCCGCGGCCGGGCACCGCGCGTGCTGTCTGCGCGCTGCTCTTAAGCTCTTCCTTACTCCCCAGACCCGAAGGCATAGAGCGGCAGTTCAGGAAGAAGTGTGGCAAGTGAGTGACCGTGTTGGCTCTGCAGTGACTTTCACAGCCTGGTTTTGCGGTAACGTAGGGATCCAGACTCCCAGACTGGTTTGGGTTGGGAAGAATGGACCCTAAAGCTCAACCCGTTCCATCCCCCTGCCATGCTTCCACTAAACCAGGTTGCTCCAAGCACCATCCATCCTGGCCTTGAGCACTGCCAGGGATGGGGCAGCCAGAGCTTGTCTGCACAGCCTGGTCCAGTGCCTCTGCATAATGAAGAGCTTCTTCCCAGTCTCTAATCTAATTCTACAGTCTTTCAGTTTAAAGCCCTTCCCCCATGTCCTATTCCTAAATGTCCTTGTAAAAAGTTCCTCTCCAGATTTATTGTAGTTCCTTTAGGCACTTGGAGCTGCTGTAAGTCTCTCCACAGCATTCTGTTCTCCAGGCTGATCCAGCCCAGCTCTCTCAGCCTGGCTCCAGAGCAGAGCTGCTCCAGCCCTCAGAGCATCTCCATGGCCTCCTCTGGACTTGTTCCAACAGGTCCACAGCCTTCATGCTGGAGGCCCAGGAGCTGAACACCTTACTCCAGAATGTGTGTTTTCTCACACCTAGCTGTGCTTCGGTTTCTAGGTGTGGACTGCTGCTCTTTTATCAACACCAACAGAAAAATGCTCCTGTGACGTTCATTGTTGACGGTGCTGTGGTCAAATTTGGCCAGGGCTTTGGGAAAACAAACATATATACTCAGAAACAAGAACCTCCCAAAAAGGTAACCAGCTTTAAATAAGTGAAAATGTTATCTGTGCTTTTCAGTAAGGTGTGGTGAGTAAAAGCACTTAATGGGGGGCAAAGGGGAGAAAAAAGAAAAGGACCTCCAAGCAATAGCTCAGTTTGGTATCTTCTGTCTGCCTTAAGTTTTCCTTTACAGAGGTCACTGCAGCTTGGAGTTCTGGCACTACAGGAAAGCAAAATAACCTGGGAAATCTAGATTGTGCCTGACATGTAGGCTCAGCTGCCAGAAAGTTTCCACTTGTGATTAGGTCTGCCCAGCAGTTCTCAAAATATGACACATCTATTATATATCAGTGCGTTTGCTTCTGATAATGACAGCTCTATCCCCTGAAATCACTGGGGATAATTCTCCTTTGCCACCCCCACAGTTCAGGTAATCCTAACAGATTGCATGAGAAGCCTTAAAAGCTTTGGAGGGAGAGTGATCCCTGGTGGCAGAGCCAAGGTTTAAGGAAATACTCCACTTCTTACCTAGGTGATGATGACCAAACGGACCAAAGACATGGGCAAGTTCAGTTCTGTCACAGTCTCCACAATTGATGAAGAGGAGGAGGAGATTGAAGCAGTGAGTTTTGTCTGTCCTTGGTGGCAGTTGCATCTGAACCTAGCAGCTGTCCTGAACACTGGTAAGCGCCAGTGGGCATCTCACCGTTTGGACGAGGTGGTGTTACTTTGGGGTTGCTGTTGCAAAGTGACATTGTGTTTCAGAGGGAGATTGCAGACTCCTACGCACAGAATGCAAAAGTGATTGAGAAACAGCTGGAACGCAAAGGCATGAGCAAGAGGCGGCTACAGGAGTTGGTGAGTGTTTTCTTTGGTGTTCAGTGTGAATTTCTGAGATCTGTTGGCTTTGTACACAAAAGCTGTCTTGCAGATTGGACTAAAGGTCCTTGTGCAGTCCTAGCTAACCTGTAGCCTTGTGAGGATGACCTTTCCCTTACAGGTTTTGTAGAGAGGTTCTGCCAGTCCTCCTGAACTTAAAATCGTGTGGAGCTACCTTCAGAACTGACTGAAGAGCACTTAGCAGAGCTTTTGCAGGGAGACTGTCAATGTTGGTCAAGAAACAAGGAAAGGGAAAACCAGGCCATGGCTTTGCCAGCTAGAGCACCCCCTAATGCTGTGCGGTCAAGCCTGTTTGGCAGAGCAGGTCTCTGCCATGAGGTGTCAGGCAAGCTGAGGCCAAGGTTCCTCCTTGCTGGAGGAGCTGCCAGCTCAGCTGGTACCAGAAGGGTCACTTAAAGAGTCAGTGGGAAGAACATCACAGCTGATCTTACCTGCTGTGACAGGATAGTGTGGCGGGGAGGGGGGAAATACGTAGCTTTCACCTGAGGACAGAAGAGATGAAACTGTCTCCTGTGCAGTTAGTTTTGGACTTTTTATGGTTTTAAAGGTGGTCATTGTCCTGTATATCGGGGGAGGAGGGAGCCAGAAAGAACTTGAGCTACTCTTGTTCATGGTGTGAGAAAGCTTGCCCAGTGGTCAGACAAGATGACCAAACCTCACTGGAGCACTGAAAGGAAACATATCCAGCCTTTATTTCATTCTGTCTTAATTTTCTTAATCAGGCTGAGTTGGAAGCCAAGAAAGCCAAGATGAAAGGAACCCTGATTGATAACCAGTTCAAGTGAAATGCTGCACATCTGCTGAGCATTCAGAGAGCAGAAGGCTACCAGAAGCTATCACAAATCTGTCAACAGAGCAGAATTAACAGTGTTCAAGGGCAATGTGCTGCATGCAGCCAGCTTGGAGGATGAGTAACTCTCTCTCATAACCGATATTCTGGTACCAATTTTAATAACTCCAGCAGCACTGGAGACTTTGCTGAAACTGCAGCTCTCTACAGATGCAGTGTTAGGAGCAGGCTGCTCCAGCCAGAATGCTTACTTTTGGGAAAGTCTTCACAGGGTGCCTTCCTGAGTTCAAATACTCACCTTTCTATTTTGGTAGTTTTGAAATGTGTACAATTTGCATTAAGTGTATTAGAGCTATAGGTTAACTGTACAACAAAGAAATAGCTACAAAAGTAAGCTCTGTGCTTGTTGTTCATTCTGTTATTTTAGATGTGTCCAAAATGTGCAGCAGCTGGAGACGTGCTGCTCCCACACAGTCTGAGGAGACTGGGTGCCAGGCTGGGGACAGTGCTGCTGCTCACCCTGACCAGCCCACAGGCTGTCAGAGGCCTGGCTGCAGCTCTTAACCCCCAGCTCCTGTTGAACATTGGAAAGCTGCAGCTTGACAGAATTGCACTGTCCCAACAGATAACTGCCTGGTACAAGAGAATGAAATCCAACCCTATTTTGAACTACTGAAACCAAAACCTGCCTGCCTCTTATACAATAATCAAATGAGTACAGATAGGCAGTTGCAAGCTACTTGTACAATGGGCAGTCATTTAAAGTAGAATATAACTGCAGGTGTGCACTAAGCTATTCTGCAATCCAGAATCAGTACTTGGAGATGTGAAATGTGAAGGAGAAGGAAAAATCATTTTGCATGTGCTGACCATGAAGGACTTGGATGAAGACAATGTTAAGAATGGGAGCATAAAAGACCTTGTTTGGGAAATAATATTTTGTGTCTCTTGTGTGATGTAGTCCCTGTCTTTGTTGCTTTACTTGGGATTAAATACTGTGTTACGGATTTGAACTGAAATACTTTTCCTAGGATGTTCTTACTCTACCAAGTATCATAAAATAACCTGAACAGTGACCAAGATGCTTCATTCCCCACAATTATTATGGAAGACTCTATAATCAATAAAGATTTCCATCTGGTTTTATAACCCTGACTGGGAAAACAGCTCTGCTTAGCCTAACGATGTATCCTTCCTTTTTTTGGGAGGCAGTGAGTTCTGCCCCAGAGCTGGCAGGCAGGATGTGTCCCTTGGTTGTGTGACAGATGTAATGCCAGGCTGGGTAAATGCCTGTGACGGTTAACCTGAGCAGCACTGATCATCTGTTAATCTGAAGCCTATTTGCAGCAGCCTGTGTCCAGTGACGGTTAAGCAATTATGAGGTGGTGTGTAATACTTAGGAAGGGCAGGAACAACAAATGGGTACAACTTTGTTACACAAACACCTTTTCCAAGTGTGGTAGCAAAGTCCAGCCAGGTGAAGGCCTCTGGTTTCCCCTGGGAACTGCCCAAGCACCAAATAACCACAGTTCGGTCTCTAAATTGTTTTTTCCAAGCAGGGGTCAAAGACTGAAATTTGAAAATGGGTACTGAACCCTGCGAGGCCTGCCAGGATGCAGACTTCAGCCTCCAGTTGTGATGAAGGATGAAGTACAGTCCCACTTCAAGTGACACCCAGACAAAAGCTCAGGGAAAGTGATTTACAGTTAGGATTAAGGTTGGGAGTGACAAAATGTGGAGCTTCAGCTGATGTGGGCTGTGAAGGGGCTGCCGGGGGGGCTGGGGCTATTTCTGCAGGTTTTTGAAGCACAAAGGAGATCTGGGGAGCACAGAGTTCAGCACAGGTTGTCCAAAGTAACCATTACCAACTGCCATCAACTTCCTCAGCTGCACACCTTGAGCCTGAAGGCAGTGTTCACAGTACAAGCACTCTTCTGTTCTGGATTTAGACCAGGCCATGTTCAGTGGTTTTCATTCCTGCCATTAAAGATCTGCCTAGTTGGCTCAGGACTTGCTCAGGGACCCAGTCACAAAGGGGAGTATGTAGTTTGTCCGCTGGCAGTCCCCAAGATAGTTTTAATGCACTTTAGTTACACAGTCAACAGCTGAAACATCTCCACAGAGACTCTGATCCAATACATTATCATGTATTTCTTACCCTGACCAGATCTAGTTCACAATAATTTAAATCAAGTTGGGTTTGTAGTTTCTAGATCTAAATGAACTAAAAGATGCTAGCTGACTGTATCAACAGGAAGCAGGGGCACCTAGTTCAAATGCTTGATTAAATGTCTATTATAATAGATAAACCTCCCACACCCTGGCAGCAGCTGGGTGATCTGCAGCAGTGGTCAGAGCAAAGAAGAGCCAAGATTTTGTGTTACTGTGAAAGCCAGCATTAGCTTTTATAAATCTGTAGATACAGGCAAGTGATTGGTAGATCTGTTTGTGCAACTGAGCACTATATTGTGTGTAAGAACTTGTCTGGATGCAGACGTATTCCAAAACAAAGTAGTGAGTGAAACTGAAGTGGAAGAGGGGATCTCTTCCAAAAATAATGCCACATGGCCAGACTTACCTTCACGTGTTTCATGGCTTAGTCCAGTCCAGCTTCCAGGCGCCTTCGCAAGAACCGAGTCTGAATTACTGTGTCAGAGTGGCTCTACAAGGTCATGCCTTTTTCCTCATAATCTGCAATAAAAGCCCCACACAGTGCTCCCAGGCAGTGCCTGGCCCTGCACCCATCACCAGCAGAGAGAGGAGGGAAGCTCAGCCATCAGTCCTGCATATGGAGCAAGCCCCAGAGCCCTGTTCCCATCTCTGCTGCCATTAGCACCTCCCAAACCCCACTGGTAAGAGGGTGGCAGCCCCTGCCTTGCCTTGCCTGGCTCTCCAGACGAAGGCTGATCCCACAGTGTCCAGCCCAGGCAGAGCTCCCAGCGGCACACAGCGGGCAAGGGGCGAGGGCAGACACCCAGCACCACTCCTCACCTGCCCTGGCCACTGACAAGTGTTCCACACAATCCCATGTGCAGCCGTGCTGTATCAACAGCTCCTAAGACAGGGATTTATGGCCCCCAGGCAAGAGGCCGAGATGAAAGCAGTGATACAGACGCTTGCCCACCCTTCCCTGCCAGCAACGCGGCGGGTACGCCAGGGTGAGCATGGCTCCTGGGGAGGAAACCATGAGCTATGAGATGTTCAGCGCTACCCACGGGAGAACTGTGTCTAAGAGGAAAATCCACCCTGCCGTCCCAGGGCAGCACAGTCTGGTTTCAGTGCTTTGCCACTGGCAGGCACCAGGCCTCAGTTTCCCCACAAGAACAAAGCCCTTAATCCCTCTGTAATGTCCTTCTGTGACAGGCAAAAGCAGCCGCTGAACCCCCAGCCTGCTTCCCCACATAAAGCTGTTGCTGGGGAGCACCCGGCAGCAGGAGGTTAAATCCCATGGGAGCCCCGGGCCAGATTGGTCTGCCAGCCTGTGCTCCCAGCAGCACAGCACAGGGAAAACCCAGTGAGGGCTCTACCTCTTACCTCCCATGCCCCAGTGCTTGTTTCCCAAGGCCCAAATGCAGTAACTAACATGGGTAGCTACAACTTATTTCACTCAGCGCCAGCCCTGCACCCCAAGCACAGTGCAAAATGCTGTAGGGCTGAGAGCTTAATGTGCCCCCTAACTCGGCTCCTTTGCAGCCCAACACAATAGCCTGGCTCAGCACCTTGGTCACCCACCACCGTGTGGAGGAAGAAATGATGCACTTACACCTGTGTGCCAATGGGTCAGCCACACATCCACTGTAGAAGAAGAGAGAGGAAAGGATGCGCCGTGCTCAGCAACCAGCAGCATCTCAGAGCAGCCCTTGAAATCCAGAACACGTTAGCAGCAGGAGCAAAAAGACCCAAGAGCCCTTCAAGAATTAGCTGGGACTTGTGCAGCAGGAGAGGACTCCCTGTCAGGCCGCTGCCTGCTCTCAGCACACTGCCCACCATGTGTGGCTTTGCTCCATGGATCACAGGCACCGGAGGATCTTACCAGGAGCCCAGGGGCAATTGAAAAGCACCAGCAAAGGCTTTCGGCTCAGCAGCATGGCAATCTCAACATGCAGACGTTCCCCATCATGAACACACATGGCCATGCACAGGGTCACATGTCCTGCCGCCTGCAGTGGGACAGTGCTGCACACTCATGCCCAGCTGCTTCACTTAGATTTCAGCAATAAAAACAACTACTACACTTTGCAACACAAGGGCTTGTTGAGCTGTCTCAGCAGTGGTTGAGACTGGTGTCAGTGATTGAGGTCAACTGCTTTGAGCAGGTCTGGACAGCCAAAGGACCAAAGGCATGGGGGCAGTGAGAAGACTCACACATCTGAAGGTCAGAGGACCAAACCATCCACTCAGCACCCCAGCTCCCCAGTCAGAAACCCGGCAGCTGCACTGTGGCATGGTCACAGACCCACAGAGTTCTCTGGGTAAAGGCCAAGGCACACACATTGCTCAGCCTTGCTGTGTTTGTCCCAAACTGCCGCATCAGCATGAAGGATTTCCTCCTTCCCCTAGAATTTGGGGCTGGGACAAGCTTAACTTCTAGGGGTAAGGGATGAGCCTGAGGATGGGACTCCCTGCCTGGCAAGCGCAGCTCTGCCTCAGGAGCTGGCTGGCTGTGCCCAGCTCTGCATCCCCATAGCACAACTTCCCATGCGCAGGCAAAGCTTGCCAGGGGCTCTCCAGAGGAGCAGCAATTACCTGCACTTAGGTACTCCAGCTGGGTTTTAGCATGCCTGAGTGGGTAGCTCAGTTTCTAAGCCAGAGTACATGATGCCAGCTCTGCCCCTCCAGCCAGCAACAAATACCTTTCTCCAGCCTCCCAGGCATCCAGCACCATGGGGAAGGGTGTGCTTTGCAGAAGAAGACTTAGGCACTTGGCACCTTCAAAACAAGGTTTCATCCGCTTCAGGGAGCAGACAGGCCTGAGACATGACTGGTGACACACAGACAGCACATGTGGGCCACCCCAGCCCATGCCTGGGCAGGGAACCACCAGGCAGGAAACACTGGAGAGCTTGCTTGGCAGCCAGCACTGTGTTTACCTGCTGGAGGTAGTTAGCAGGAAGCGAGGTGTGCAGGATGGAGGTGGTTCCTACTCCTCCTTCTCTATAATCACTGCAGCCTTGCACCCCCTCATGCTGCAAGAACAAACATGAGATGAGGAAAGTTGGTTTCAGATTTTTATTTCCCTGCACACTTTAAGCAGGAGTGACTGAAATAGAAACCGTGGTGAGTCCCATCAGGGAGAATAACTTGATAAAGACAGGGCAGGCAGTTGCTCCTGTCCCATGCCAACCTGTATAAACATCAGCCATCACTGTCTAGTAGCTAGATGGTTTACAAACAAGTCCATGAATGGTCATGGACTACATGTAACAATATGCCAGTTCACAACAGAAAGCAACTTATTTGTACTTCTTGATTTCATCATAGAGGACTAAGACAAAAGCACCACCTATTCCTCGAAGTACATTTGACCATGCACCTTTGAATAACACCTTGGAGTCCTCGACTGGGGCAATCTTCCACCAGCACTCAA
Organism: Psilopsiagon aymara; assembly: GCA_024733675.1. Taxonomy (NCBI): domain Eukaryota; kingdom Metazoa; phylum Chordata; class Aves; order Psittaciformes; family Psittacidae; genus Psilopsiagon; species Psilopsiagon aymara. The sequence goes on from JANRGW010029222.1 coordinate 45,355, forward strand.
GGGTGCCCACGCACATTATGTAGGAGACAGACAGCAGCAGGAATCAGATGCCCATGACACACAACATCCAGGTTCAACATGGCCTAAAGTATCCTCCAGCTTCATGAACTCAAGTGCATCCCATTTCTTGACTTTCTCCAGTATAAGCACATAAGAGCACAAGATTGCCCAGGAGATACACTGCTGCTACATTACCCATAGGAGATGCTGGAAGGACCAGTTCGAGCAGAAGGCGGCTACTGTTTGCTTTGACGCCAACACTTCCAGATCCAAAAGCTATTGCACAATAGCCAGGCTGTGCCTGCTACCAGGGATGGCTCCTCTGGGCCCAGAGACACTAGTTAGCAACATCCTTGGGCAAGTTCTGCTGTTCCTACCCACAGAACATATACCTGAGTTGCGCACACCACCTTACAGCTATGCTGTGGAGACTAAGCCACCCATGCACCCTGCCTGCAATCCACTTCTGCAGGCTCTCTCACACCCCCAGCTTACCAAGGGTGAGGATATCTACACAGCTTGGTGAAAGCCAAGCCACTCTGCCTTCACCTCAGCTGCACCACCAACTATTGATTCAGGGATGCCTGATACTGCGCAAGGAAGAAGAAACTTACCTCCTTTCTGGCCAGACTGCATCATCATGTGACGACAGACAGTATCGTCAGGGTATGATGCGAAACCAGGGACAGCGGTGACGGTCTGAGCGATCATCCCATTGACAATGATGTCGGTGTTCTTTGGATCCGGGAGCATGCCGGAGAGAGGTTTTGATGGGAATGGCTGGTGAGAAACCAGCACCACACCAGAGGCCTGCCGCATCCCAGGATCTCCCTTTTAGTGCCATTTTGGTCAACCTACCCTTCACAGTGTCATAGATGCCAAAGCAGCTAGCTCTGTAGATGATGATACCCTGGAGAGAGACATTGAAGCCGTGGTACAGGCCCTTGAGGCCACCCGAGCAGAAGACATTGAGGGGGCAGTCGCCGAGCCCACTGAACTCCTGGTCAGCCTTGGCTTTGCCCACATCTGCTCCCAGGTGGGTTCGAGCAAAGTCAAGGGGGTAGATGAAGCAGAGGGAGGTAGCGCCGGCAGCACCCCCGGAAGCCAGGACACCAGCAAAGTTCTGCCAGAACCAGGCTCGCTTGCGCTTGTCCACATTGCCCAGGAAGATCTGCTTATCCTTGAAGGTGAAGTTGAGGGCCTGGGTGGGGAGTACTGCATCACATTGGCCAGGCTGCCACGCCAGGAGAGGATGCCCTGCTCCTGGGGGATGCACACCACGCAGTCGATGATGCCCTTTCAGTGCTTATCGGCTGAGAGCAGGTTGCTGGCACGCTGCACCTGCGGAGGGCGAGACAACCGTCAGCACCACTGCCCCGCGGCCCCCCCACCCCGGCACCCGCGTTCTTGCTGCGGCCCCGGCCCTTACCCGCAGCAGCAGCTTCACCCTCTCGATAGGGGCGACGGCGGCCTTGGAGATGACGGCCACCACCCTGCGGGTGAGGAGATCCTCGGCGAAGGACAGGGCTGCACCGGTCACGGAGGGAGGCGGAGGGAGGCGAGGCGAGAGGAGGCGCTGCGGCGGCGGACACGGTGGGGCGGCGGACACGTCGGGCGGTGCGCGCTGCCGCGCCTCGCTCCCCGCGGGCTGCGGGACGGGGACAGGGCCGGGGCCGGCCCGGCAACCTCCGGGGGGGGCGCCAACCGCCGGTGCCCGGCACTGCAGCGCGGCCCGGGCTGCTCCTGCGGGGCCTTGCATCCCCCCGAGCCCTCCCCTCCGTCTGAGCGCTGCCATGAAGACAGCCCGGCTCCGGGCGGCTCAGGCTCTACCGGGGACACTCTACTACTGCCACCACGGGTGACCCCACGCCCGCACCTCTGCCGGTACTGCCACCTGCACACAGGCTGCTCAGGGGGTCACAGACCTCCGGGCACCGTATGCACTCCCTGAGCCCGGCTGTGAGGAGGCGCTCAGAGCTTTACCCCGCCGAGCACCCCTCCACCTCCCCTGCGCCCAGCCATCACCCGAGCCACAGTTACCTGCCTAAGAGCTGTCTCTGCGACACTGGTTCTTGATCATCACACACTGTTTTACACATCAGTGACCCACTGCTGAGGCACTTTGTTTCAATGCTGTCTCAAATATTTTAGAGTTCTCTTTTGGGGATTTCTCTTGCACAGATGTGATTATGCAAAGCAGAGGCTTGGCTGGGAAAACGTTTGTGATTTTATAGGTCCTTGGAGTACATTACAATACAAAGGTGTTTATTAGCATATCCGAAACAAATTAGAGGTACCTTTTGGACTCACTTGACTTAGCAAGTTTGAAGAGCTGATCAGGCATTCACATGCACCCATCACTCAATCTTTGAAATCTATTTAGAAACATAATGTTAGTAAAAACCATACAGGTATGCCTGGACAAGGCAAGGGGACTCCACAGAAAGCTGATTCTCCCCAACACAAATCACATCTCCTTATTCACACATCTCAAATAAATCTCACTATTATTACCTGCACTGTGCAGATGGGGAAACTGAGGCACAGATAAACATGGTCACTAGGCAGGTTGCTTACAGAGCCAAAAGCATGTACAGCCTCAGTGTGATGCATGAGCCACCAGATCTGCTCTCTACTGTGGAGAATAAGGCACGGACCCCGTTTCTGGTTAGGAAACGAAATCATTTATTTCCAGAAGGTCCAGGGTTGA
>JANRGW010029222.1:48164-61289 GCA_024733675.1 Psilopsiagon aymara
ACTAGGCAGGTTGCTTACAGAGCCAAAAGCATGTACAGCCTCAGTGTGATGCATGAGCCACCAGATCTGCTCTCTACCATCTTAATTTTTTGCTGTCAATGTTTGCATTTCTTCTCTAAGAAGAAAACGAATATGAAGCACCACTGCAGCAGAACTGAGCAGGTTCGTTAAGAGAGATACTGCAAGACCTTAGCTGTAGGGTACATCAGTGTCAAGTCCTAGGTGCAAGGCAGGCTGTAGAGTTATCACAGATCCTTCTGCACACCTCTTGCCATGGTTACAGACTGCTCCTGCATCAATCTCCATTGCCTCACCCCGCTGTGACATGGCCTAACCAAGCAGTTTCTGAGATTCACTTATTTCCACCCAGCAGGGACATAAACAGTACAAAACCACACACAATTCAGCAGGCAAATCCTGCGTGAGCCCAGGCTGCTGCAGCCAGGGCAGGAGCACAGCAGCTGTAATTCACACCTTGCCACAGCCTGGCAAGTGGGGCATGTCACAGCCTTCCCACGTGGACACAGGGTTTAAGGTTTTCTATCAGAAGGCACTAGGACTGGGCTGTTCCATAGCTGTACTTCTACAAAGGAACTGGAGCAATACTGCAGGTCCTCAGCTATAATACCAAGATGATCGTTTACTGTTCAAAAGCTCACTAGGCTGCTCAAAGGCCTATCATCAATTGCATTAGCACTGGCAATAACCCAGTGGTCTTGCAGAGAGGTTGCTGTCTGCAGAAACCATCTGCAGCTCCTGGATCGCAGCAGTTAAACCAGAAAAATCACCACTTGTGTTCATAGTGCTATCCTGCTGCAAGTTCTGAGCAGCAAAGCAGGCCTGGGGCTGTGCACAGGAACCCAAAAGTAGTTTAATATAAAAATAGAGCTTTAAGAATACCAAACCAACAAGACAGGGCTCATGACTCTGAAATATCCAACACGTACATTCTCAGGAAATAAAGAGCTTCAGGAAAACTGTTTTTTAAAGCCCGAAACAATTCACATATGCACAGTACCAACAGAGGAAAAAGGGGGGGAGATATTCTACTGTGCACTTAAGTTTTCAAGATTGTCATTCCATAGCATTACAGTTTGTTTGCACATTACAGTTCTCTCTTAGCAAAAGCCCAGTTGCAGCAGCATATTTTCAGCCAAAAATTCATTCAAAATTATTATCTTTGACTAAGTCTCCAAACCTGAAGAGGGGATTTTGGAGTGTGACTGAACTGACACTAATTCTGCATCCACAGAATGCCATATCTACACAGTATTGCCAAAAAAAAAAAAAAGAGAGATTTGAGTAGAAATTTCTGTATGTTGTAAATACTCTATTTATAATTTTTGGCTGACTCAGTTATTTCAGATTACTTACACAATATGCACTTGAATTTCCTTACTATTTTTCAGATACATTCTCTATTCTCACCTCAGTTACCTTGCCTTTCTGCAAGTGGTTTTGTCAAAATGGCTATTCTGTATTGTAAAGCACCTAGAGTAATGTAAGTTCAAGTTCCAACAGCACAGTGTTTTCAAACTAGTTGCACCCCTCCTCTTCAGTCTATGCTTGCTGATCATATTGCTTGTGTCCATTCCGCAAATGAGAGACCAGATTTATTCGTTTGCGGTATTAAACCCATGCAGACCACTGGTACTTGTGGCTGAGCATGTCTGTCTTCCAAAGTTCCTTAAAAAAGGCAGTGTGTGTATCTCCAACGGACATTCCAGTGTCAGTTTTCAAGAGCTGATTTCCTTGGCTCAAAATTTTCCCTCCGGAGGCGCTTTAACTCCCTCAGTTCTTGTGGCCGTAAAGTCTGGTCCACGCCAGGAGTTAGCTTGTAATTTAAAGGAGACTCAATATAACCATTTCTGTACAGACAGACCCGCTTGCAGAACTCAAAGGTGCTAAACATAACACCGAAGTATGGGACAATCTGATGAAGTAATGACAAAAAAGCAAGGTAAGGTTAAAAAAGAGGCAAGATGAGACTCACTAGCAAGACTCACTCATTTTTAGCTAAGATGTTTTAAAACAGGAAACTTCTAGGACTTCAGATCTGATCTGCTAACAGAGCTGTGCTTATTTATATAGTCACTCTCACCTGAAACTAGGCTGGCACCTGCAGCATGCTAAAACTAGTTTATTATTGGTTCATAGCTAATTATACCAGATTTGTGAGGAACAAGGTCTGTGCTAAGCTTATCACAACTTGTCAAATACCTAAGCAAATCCTAAGCAATCTCAGCAAATCCCAGCAGGAAATGAGGGACTTATTCTACATAAGCAAAGTGTAAAATTTTCTTTTGCCGTTTGCAGAATGAGCAGCTCAGGTGCCATGTGGCTTTACACCAGCTGAGGTAGGGCCAGGCACATGCAGGCCATTACAATCAATCACATTGTCACTCAGTTAGCACTCAGCAGCTGACCTGTAGTGATCCCTGTAGGCAGGCCCTGCCACAGCACTAGAAAATGTATTTATGTAAAATAAATGACCTTCTGTTTAAGCTACCATGTTTTATTTTATGGTTTCAACTCAGCAAGGACTGTAGCAACCAATACACATGCATTAAATTGCTGATCCAAAGAACTACTTTTGACTTCTGGGGAAATGGCTTCCACGAGTGCAGTTTTATTTACAGAGTAGTCCAACATGTCAAATTACTGGAGATCACCTGAGAAGTAAAACTTGTTTAGCTGCTGTAAATGGATCATTTGCAATCCTCCATCTGTACCCTACTTTGTATGTTAGCAGCACTCCCTTCTCTGAGGATATGCAAATGAACTTGAAAGTAGTGACATCTAGAAACCAAGCTTACACTGGGGGAAATACGACCCAGTCTGAATTCCAAAGCTAGTTTATAACCTGCCTGGGGTTATACCTGTCATCTCTAAACTGCTAACAACTACAGAGGCATACCATAAACTTTAAACCCCCAAATGCGTATCTTGATTACTTCAGGATGAAACCAAAACCTCACCTTGAGCAGGCTGGGTGTGAGTCCGCTCCAAAGCCCAAGCACACCTTTGTGTTTCACGGTTTGCCGGAAGCAGTCAGCCATGCTAGTAAAATAGACATCAACGGCTCCATAGTGGGGAAGCCATGGACTCTGGGCCTGTTCAAGAGACATGCAAGGAGATTTAGAGCAAGGAAAGGAAAACCAAAGTAATTAAAGGTCATTTTCTCCATTCTGGTATATAAGGAATACTTAATGCCAGGTTTCCCCAGACTGATATGGATTCTTCCATCAACCCTAAAGAGTCAGCTATTTTGCCATGAAATACAAACCAAAAGGGAAGGGAATTCATTCTCTGATAGCTACAAAAGAGAGCAGTAATTTCACACAGCACTTCCTTTCATGCCATGTCACTACTGAAATAAGGTACTTGACATCACTGAGAGGAGAGCACCTATGAGGGGAAAGACTGGGGCCGGCCCCAGATGCCACTTTGCCTTCCTGTAATGCTGATCAAAACAGAAGAGTGTGGGGACTTGGCACTGGCTGCTGAGGCTGCATCTACACTGCAGTGAGAAGGGTAACTGTAGTATGGGTTGAGTAGCAACAGCACAGTAGAAACTGAAGTCCACTAAGGGCTGTAAGTAAGCAGTTGATGCCTGTGCTGTTATCTTTGCTACATGGTCGGTTGATCCAGCCTAGTTAAAGTTACCTTGGGAACATCCTGAAGCACTGCAGCTACATTTCCAATGGCAGTACAGACAGTATTTGTGCACACAGAAGAAGTGTAGTGTGTCATTTTTAACAGTAAAATCCTTCCTTCATTAATCTCCTACTGTGTTAGCACAGACAGGATAACCTGACCTTGAATAATCCCATCCTCATCCGTCTGTGCACATGCAGCCATGGGTTTATTTTGCATCGGGAAATGAGGGTTTCACTCAAACACATGGCAAATGCCACTTCTCAGTCAGGAGTGTGCGGGGACCCCAGCACACAGGCCGACCACTATGTACAGGCTGATCACCACAGCGCTGAAGTTTGATAAAATGGGACTTGTACAGTTCACTGAGCGGTGAATACAGATACCATTATCTCATCATTGATCTGAACACCACGTGATGGAGCATTTTTCCCCTCCTCGGCCAGACTGACCTGCAGCTTCTCAGAGCTGCTAAGCCTGTTAACAAGCCCCTCATAAATCAACAAGCAGTGATGACCTTTTCTAGATGCCTCAGCTATAGCATTTAAAATACCTGGCAACTTAGGTGCTGGAAATGGAAAAAGATCAAAACTCATATTCCAAGTAAATAAGGGAAGTAGTTAATCAAATATGCTATTGTCTCCTCTTCCATCACTGGCAAGTTTACTGCTAAACTATAGAAGCTAACAAAGAACGCCAAGCCCTGAACACTCCTCACACCAACTGCACAGTCTTCTTTAGCTACAAATAAAGTAACATATGATTTTTTCCTCACTTTTTTTTTTTGTGTGCATGATTGAAATGCATGTGAAATAGTTCTGACGGAAGGTAGCAGGTAAAACCATATCATTTCCTAGATGGACAGGACTTTGGGAGGTGATTTTGGGAAAGCAGCTGTCTGCACTGAGAAAGAAGGCAATAGGCTTCTACTGCATCTTAATTTGTTGTCTTCTGAATCTTTTTTAACAGGTCCCGGCTCTTTTGCCCCAGAAGAGAGCAGGGCAGAGGATTTAATCCATGGTGGTTTATACTTAAAGCAGGAGAGAACAGAAGCACTTGCTTCTCTCTGAACTTTCTCAACAGTGTACCTGATTTGTAAGAGAGGGATCACTTTTGTAGGGGAGAAAGTATTTCAACTGCTCTACTTGCTCATTCCCTTTATGTCTTTGTTGGCCTTGCTAACTCCATGGGGCTACAGCTGTTTCCTAACTGTGGTGCAAGCTCCCATAGTTTCCTGATTTAGGACACAGAGAGGCTGATATTATGGGATTTAACTGTTGTGATTTTAGTATTATGAGCCCTGCCTTTGCAGATAGTTCAAGGTAACAGAAGTAGTCTAGTAGTCAAGGGTCATGTACATCTTAATGCTCATTGCTGGAAGGAAACGCAGCTGTCTGCTTGGCTCTGTTACTTAAGGGATGTATGGGTTTAAAAAGCAATAGCTAATTCCAACAGTGACAAGGAGAGAAATAACTTTTCAAGCCCTAACCCACAGTACTTGAGAAACCGCTGCACAAAGACTCCCATGACCGTACTGCACAAGATGTTGAGTGCTGCAACTGAGACTTCAGGGACCAGTTCCACTAAGAATAGTGATATTAACACCAGTGATGCTTAGAACAGCAGTTAGAGGAGAGTTGGATTCAAAACTCTGTTCTGCTTTCTGGACTATTAGCCAGTTTCCACAAGCTTTTTTTGGAAAAGGAAGTAATAGCCAAGCAGTGAAGAGGGACAGGTTTCTAAAATGCTTCATGAAAGCAGGAATGCTGTTAACATGCAATTCCCCTCCTTTTTAAGTCACTTTGTGGTTAGACAGGGCATTGACAGAATTAACTGCATAAGTTTGACTTAATCCTCTTCATTACTGCATACCTTGCAAAGACACATATCAAGGGGTTTTGATGACAGTTTTCCTGTCTGTAATGCCAGGACAGGCCACAAGCATGCTGCAGGTTTCAGTAAGGTTCTGCATGCAGTGAACACATCCAGAAGACAGTTGAAAAGGAACAGATAATTCAAACCCCAGATTTCTAATTTGCTCACAGACTTTGACCTCTTCAAGAGATTTACTGAAGGATTATTTAGAGTAACAGTCACCACAGACACAGCCATTTTCAAGGCTTCAGTCTGAGGGGTGCAGTTCGCTTTGCCAGTCTTTCTGCTTTATCTGTGTTTCTAGGACACTGTACACACTATTTCAGTAACAATTGTCTGCAGTATCTCAGGAACACCTACTGCAAAAGGAAAACTGAAAACTCTATCAGTGTATAGTTAAGACTTCAGTATTTTGGAACACAGCTAAACAAAGTTAAAACGTATTAATGAAAAAAACAGGAAAGTGTTTCATCTAGCACTATTTTTACTGGAAAAATAAATAAAGAGTTGTGGGAGGTTCTGCATCATCTAAGCATGTCTACAACACTGCAATCCTTGCAACTGCCCTGTGGCACCAGAGCCAGAAAATGAAATAATGAAACAGATCAAACCGGTTTCTCTACCTTTTTTGCAGAAACTTACTACAACACAATTCAAACAGCTACTCTCATACCAAAAATATCAGGTTTGAGAGACATTGTGTGCCACGCACCCTCAAAACAGCTTGAATTCCTTTCTTTTGACACCCCCTGACACTATGGGCTGCTGCATGGAAACCTGTTCGTTACGAACATTTCTAAAGGCTTCCTTCCCACCTCCCCTTAGTAAGGCTGTCCCACGCTGCAGAAGGCTGGAGACACAGTACAGCTCACTGTGCTGCTAAGAGTGCCAAGCTGTTAGTCATAGCGGCAGTGGGACTAAGCTGCTAAGCCTTTTACCTCTGATGGACGATGGCTTCTCTAACTGATTAAAGCACATCAAATGCAGAATCAGCTCTATCTGCTCTCTCACAAACACAATTTGAAAGTATCCAGAGGCCACCAAGTCTACTAAGTCAGTGATACATCCCCAAAGTTAGCATTGTTCTATTTCTATAATAGAATCCCAATAGAGAGATAGGTATAAAAGCCCCCAAATCCCACGATTACCTGCACTCACCTTTTTATATAAACGAATTATTTACACAAGGGTGAAGTGTCATGATAAAACTGAAGCTAATTGCTACCTGAAGACTCTGTACTGTCTCTTCTATTGTCTCCATCACAAGGTGACTGCTAGAACAACATTTTGGGAACTAATCTCACAGACCCTTATAAAGGTTTTCCCTTTAATGACCTCCCCCAGCCCCTTTCATCCTCCTAGGATTGAAGGATGAATGTAGTTCACTACTGCTGCAGTGGGAACCATGCCCATCAAAAGATCAATCACTTGACTCTTCCCAAGGCTCAGAGTAGCCCCACAGGGACCAAGCAGAGATCATCAACTCAGGGTGAGGCCACCTGAGCCTGAGCCCTGTACAGAGACAATATTCCCACCTGCACTTTAGGCCATTTTGGTTTGCACCTACGTGAATTTACGTGTATCAGAGTCTATTTGGAAATACTTCCCTCTCAATTCATGTACTTTCTCTGAATTCCCTGATTCTGAAGTTTGTTGTAAAAAGGTTTCCTATTTATTTAATTTTTGAGCATGCACTACAGTTGGCACAGAGTATGAAAGATGGACTAAGAGTGAATGGCTGCCTTGGGTGGTACACTACCCTGATGCCAGGTCCAGTAAAATTGCTTGTTATTTATGTATTTTCAACAGATTCAGGTGTCCTACACTTCTGAGCAATTTAAAAAAAAACAAGTACAGGAAGGCACTTTACAACACAGTTCAAGAGTTCACACTCTTAATCTGGAAGCTAAAATAAGAAGTCTTTGCAGTCTGGGTTAATAAGGACACATTCTACAGGCAAGTGTAACTGTAGTTCAAAGGAAACTGAAGGATAAGGACTGCAGTTTTCATTCAAGCTAATGCCACTAACAGCCAACAGAAATTTCGCTCAAGTGGAGGCTGAATGCTTGAAAGAGTATTTAATTCCACTCACAAGAAAGGATTAAAATGTAAATAAGTACTAACACTGGGGAGAAAAGCATGTATTCACTTGGTCTGATCACTCCTTCCTCCTGAGGACAGCTTTACTTGGTAGTCGTCTTTGTGTCAGTGATTTGATAAAGCTGATTTCACCCTGGCTAAAGCCCACCCAAAGGTATTCAGGTACCTAGCAAGGTAACAATAACCGGCTATGAGGAGGCAAGTAATTCCAGAGCAGCACCGCAGCATAGCTGACCTCCAGCTTCCTGCACTCTAGGAACTTGCTGTCCTTTCCTCTGGACCTGAACTGGGGCCAAAGCATCTCGTCTTTCTGAGATCAGTGACACCAAATGAACCAAGCTGTTTACTGCCTGCTCAGAAGGTTGACTTTTGGCTTGAAATGTGTTATCGCCAGGCTGCTGTATCCTGAGGCTTCACGGAAGGTTGCAGAATCCCTCCTCTCCTGCTAAGCTTTCCCTGCTTTTAACACCTGTGGTATGAAAATATCTTTGCTACAGAACACAGAGGCCTTTTCCTCAAGGTAGAACAAACCCCTTCCATGGGCACCTCTGGATGGTTTCTGAATCCTTCCCAACGCTTCAGCTCAATCCGTACAAACTGGTGCACCATTTTCATGCACATTAGCACTAGTTTATTTAATGCAAACCCTCGAGCAGGCTAGCTTGGTCCCACGTTTCATACAGCGCATAGCAACACTAGGATCTCCTGCCACCTGTGTAAGAACTGAGGAGAAAATTAACATTTTACAGGACTATGACTTTACAGAGGTCATCTTTCCATTGGCCTTAAGCAGATGAAGTGAGGAATTACACCAAATCAAAAAAACACATTAAAGAAGAGTGACCATGAGGTTTTAGCTCCTGTTTATGGAATATTTTGCAAAATTAATCACCTTACATGTCACAGGCACATCATTCTAAGCACAGACAAACGGATACAAGGCTCTCCTGTAGAACTGGTCAAAAGCACTCCTGTTAGAGTAACAGTGATAGCTGTCACCCTGAGACATTACTGTCTCCTGGCTGAAAATTACAGCTGCAGCAGCTGTGTGCACAGCGGCATACCCTCACCCGTGTCAGGCCATCAGCTGTGCGAGCTTAAAGAGGTGGGCTGAGTTAACCCGTCCGATTTGCCCTAAGGCAGATTAAAGAGCTCTTGCTCACACTGCGCTGATCAAGGGCTGTGGAGGCTGTAAGAGGCCGATGGCAGCTGGCACTGCCAAGTCTGGGACTGGGAACATGGCGGCCACTCCAGCGTCTAGAGAAAAATCATTCAGATTGCTGATCTCAGCTGTTACAGAAGGCAAAGCTCAAGTTATGCTCAGTACCTTTCTCACGCATTATCTCAACCATTTACTGGACCAAATACTTCCCAAAGCAGTAGGCCACTATTCTGCAACAGCCTGAGGAAGTGGTACAAAATATCTTTATAGCAATATCAACAAAACAACAGAAATTGCTGGTAGCTCACAGCATTTAGGCATAGGGAAAAAAGAAGGAAGGAAGGGATTTTACCAAACCCAGAATATGACATGTATTACCTAGTCACTAATAAGCACCACCCAGGGCATGGGGTCCTGGCTGATGCTTAAATGGCAACGGCAAGAAGGAGATCGTGAGATCACAGGGAAAACTAAGCACGCTAAGGCAAGGACAGAATAGCTAGCAGCCACATAAGCCCTACTTTCACAGGAAACCGGGCCAGAAGTAGAAGCTCCCTATTTGCTTCCGCACCACAGAATTTGGCAGTCTGTGCTCAAACGGTTCAATCCCTGAAAATTGTCAAGGCTCAGGCTCCCATGCTGCCCACTGTTAAAGGGTCTCCCTGCACAGCCTCAGAGCACTTCTGCATTTGAGATGCTGTGTGAACCACATGACCCAAAAAGCATTTCTCATTTTTAAACCAGGTCATGACTCCAATAACTTTCATACTCCCAGCTGACAAGAACACACATCTGACAAACAGCAGTGACACCACAGCTTATGAGCTCTCAGGGCTCCTGCCAGCCCCAGCGGCCATCTCCAATAACAGAGTGCTCTTTGCAAATTACTCCTGTTTAAACAACACGGGAGCACTGCTCTCCTCATTTCAGCAGGGAGATATTCTAAACAACATCCAGCATTTTCCTTTCCAAAGCTTTGTTTATAACCCAGCCACAGGGCTCTTGTTAGACTGACTTTCATATGTGAGGAGCATAGCAGATGACTTTTACATAAATACTTGTGTAACAGTACTACTTTTAAAAAGAGACTTCTATATCTCCTTTAACTAACTTCAGACTAGAAATGTGCCAATGCCAATGGGGCACAAGATTGCATTTACTTTAAACAGGCTACCTCACAAAGGGAATGACTGCTTAGTTTTCTCCAGGTTACTAAGAAATCATAGCATTCACACCATTTACAACAGATTTGACACTTGAAGAGCACCTTGTGTTCCAAAGAACCAAAAGAAACCCCTCCAATAAAACCCCCCAAATACATTGCAGAGTTATAGGCAGCTGGGGCCTAATTCATTCACTTTTGTCACTGAAAAGAGGCCACTTCATGGCTACTGCATGGCAACAGGCTACACAACCCAAAAACAGTGAGTCTGTTTGCTTATGGCAGTGGAGCGAATTCAAAGCCTGGATTTTAAAACAGAAAGATCACTACTAAGCAATGCTTTCCCCAGAGAGATGTCCTCACAACTTGAGGATGCTGTGCAATCAACACCAAAACTGGCTGAGTCCTGCAGTATACTAAAAGTATGCTTATTCTGCATTACAAGGAGCTGATGGTAAAGCTATACCTGAGTAGCATTTATTGATGAATGAGAGTTTCAGACAAGTTTCAGTCACAGAAATTAAATTATACCATCAAAATCTGGCATGATTTACAAACTTGTGCAAACCATGCAAAATTTGATCATGTAAGCAGGAGCAGTAACTGCAACGGAGTAGCTGTGACACTTTAGGGTCATCTTTGTGCGTTTTTCCTAACAAAACTGCTGAAGTCATGGGTTAATTTGGAAGGAAGGCTGAGAGGTGCCAGCCAGGAGTATGTGAACCTACCTCTGAGGGTCATGTGCACAGAGGGAAGTGTCAAACTTGGGTACTACATTTGCTCTGACCGTTTCTATGTTTATAAGTTTTCAATTCTACACATAGCCTGGGATCAGTGTCATTCTAATAATAATCTTCCATATGGCATATAACAGCTCTAAATTAATCTTCCTCTACTGAAATGCCAGAGCTCAGTCCAATATGCATATATGAAGGATATCATAGGCAAAAAAGATGATGTAGGAAGTGGAAACATATTACCAGTGCTTCTCTTAGATCCAGGCTCATTCATTGTAGGTATTTCTGTGTTTAAAGTAAAAGAGTAAAATGTTCTTGTATGCACAAGTCTGCAAGGTAAAAGTACAGTACTACTGCCTCAATACTGGATCTAACAAAGAATATGGTATTACAAGGATTATGAGGTAAGGAAGGAAAGCCAAGAATAACAGAGATATAAAAAAAGACCAGTAAGTCTTTGTTCAGAAACTGATGCAGCACAAGAGTGAGTCAGGAAAGCATTTGATACAGATATCTCTCTGAATAACTCTCTCCTTCTCTAACCCCCTTCTACAGATGCACAACAAAAGCCATATTTCCATGCTGAAACATGCATACAGTACCTCTTAATTCTCTAACATGCCCATCAGGAGCAAAGTGAAAAAAGGAAGATAAAGGAATAAAATTAGGATAAGCAGAACACAGAGGACTCACATATTCAGTAAGACTCACTCATATTAATTAACATTTCCTATGAGAAAAACTTTTTAAAAAAATCAAATATATTCAGCAAACACAGCATCTCTGTTAAAAACCAACAAGGTAAACATGACAAAGATAATTCTAATAACAGAGGGGGAAGAAGCCATGGTTACAGAGCAAATCTGACATCAAAATCATCACTGAAACACAGAGGAAGAATCATTCACTGACAATTCCTACTCCCACAGATGTCAGTGACAGAAGCTGCCAATGTCAGAAGTGCAGGATTCAGAGATGTAAAACGAGAAAGGATGAATCAAAATTATTACAACTGAGATTAACCTTATCCTTCCTCCCTGTGAGAACAATCCAAGCACTGGCTAGATGAGAAGATATATGGAGCTAATTTTTCCAAGACTGCCTAGCATGTCAGGTCTGAACTGGATGTTATGGTCTCAGGCTTGTACTCCATCACAGAATCAGAAGACAGCTTATGTCCTAGCTTCTCCGTTTTTGAAGCTCCTGAGACCACTTTACAACTCCCTGGTTCTCCATCACTAATGGGTTCACTGGAAAAGTCCTCCCTGGCAATATACTACCACCTTCATTTGTCAGATCAGTGGGACAGAAGGGCAGGAAAAGGAATCTTGATACTGACCTCTGCAATGTGCTGGGTTCCTCTTCATATACAAAATCAGTGTTCACTGCTTCAAAACAAAGCCAGTATTCCCCTACACACACTACAGAGCACTCACAGCAGCCTTGGGGGCAGCCGAGGCTCTGGGGCTCTCCTCTTTCTAACAGCAAGGAAAGTTGAACTACTGAATGGAGACTGATCAGAATATGACGTCTGAGAAAAACTGTGATTGAAAGTATCTGCTCCCCTTTTTTTCTACAGAACACTAAAATGTCCTGAAGCTATTTTTTCCCTCCTTTATTCTTCCCCTCCCTAGGTCTTTTCTGGTGGTGCTCTCTCTTCTGACCACCACCCTGCAAACTGAAGAGGCCAGCAAGTAAGCACAAAGCAGAACTGATCCCTACAAAGCTGGGCCATACCCTGGTGCTAACTGTGAAAAACAAACTTCTTGGATGATCTTACATGAATTCCAGTGAGCTCTTAGTATCAGCTTGGGTGTGATCAACAGGTCTCTTTCTTGGAAGAGCCTCTGTGACTTATGTTCAGGAACCAAACAGATGATGGGCTTTCACACCTAGGCAGCTAGCTTTTCTGAAACACCTCTGCCTTCTCCCATGCTTTCAGAATAAATCCCTGAACAGAAGCTGTTTCCCTAAGCTTGCAAAACCACTGTTTGGTTTATTCAATGCACCTATGAGAAAAAATATCTTCTTTGTTGCTGGGCCTTTTTCCACAGCAAGTACTTTTAGCATATCCACTTCCTACATATTTAGACAACAAATCCAGTTTGCTTCTTATTTCTAGAAGTGCCAATGTTTTAAGCATCCATTTGGTGAAAGAGTACAGCCTAGTGGCAGGAGAATGAAAGATGGGCCTGTCCACTTCTCTACTTGCCTGGCAAGACGAAGCTTGACACAGAACTTAACATCATAGAACCATAGAATAGTTAGGGTTGGAAAGGACCTTAAGATCATCCAGTTCCAACACCCCTGTCATGGGCAGGGACACCTCCCACTAAACTATGCCACCCAAGGCTCTGTCCAACCTGGTCTTGAACACCACCAGCGATGGAGCATTCACAACTTCCCTGGGCAACCCATTCCAGTGCCTCACC
>JANRGW010029225.1:0-12498 GCA_024733675.1 Psilopsiagon aymara
AGTGTTCAAGGCCAGGTTGGACACAGGGGCTTGGAGCAACCTGGTCTGGTGGAAGGTGTCCCTGCCTGTGGCAGGGGGATGGAACTGAATGAGCTTTGAGGTCTCTTCCAACCCAAACCAGTCTGGGATTCTTTGAAAATCACACTAAAGGTCTGGGCTTGGGTGAGAATGTCTCAAGGTCTCCA
Source organism: Psilopsiagon aymara (assembly GCA_024733675.1). Classification (NCBI taxonomy): domain Eukaryota; kingdom Metazoa; phylum Chordata; class Aves; order Psittaciformes; family Psittacidae; genus Psilopsiagon; species Psilopsiagon aymara. The sequence goes on from JANRGW010029225.1 coordinate 186, forward strand.
CATCTTCAGCCAAGCCGAAAGCTGTATCTCTCCCTTTCCTGCACCTCCTTGGCCACATTGAGGTGCACACTCTGGGTTCTGGGCACTGACTGCAGACTAAGGAATAAATGCATTATAAGAGTGCAATAATTCGGAATCTTCCAGCCTCCTGCCACCTTGCTCCTTGGAGCCTGCCGTGGCTGTGTGGGGCACTGATGCTGTGTTTCAGTGGCCAGACATTCTCGGGGGAGGCAATCAATGCTGTTCTCCGTGGTTATCCCTGGGGTTTGCATCCACATCATCGCCCCTTGCATCGAGAACAAGCAGTGCCATTGAGGCCAGGCCGGGCACGGGCAGCAGGTCCTGCCCACAGCCTGGTACTTCTCAACACAGCAGCAAGGAGAATAAGTGACTGTTTCATGCAGGCTGATGTGATGGAAGAAGAGAAAAATAATACACTAATGGAGAAACGTTCTGGGCTAATTATGATACTATGGCTTCTGCAGAGGGACCTGAAATAGGCATAAACACTTCCAGTGTAGGGTGAAACCCTGGGCAGATGGAGCTGGGATGTGAACCTGGCTGTCTTCTGCCACCGTGGCACAGCTCCCTCGGCTCCTTCTCCCTCTGCTCTGTTTCGGGTCTGTAGATGGATGCCTGAAACCACCACCAACGTGGCTCAAAGCTGGTCCACCCCACAGCACTCTTCCCATCATCCACAGCCTATTCTTGGGCCTTTCCCCTCCCTCTTTTTAAGACCTCAAGCATATACCTCCCACCATGGTGCTTCCCTCTGATTCTTGCTGCTGACCCAGGCACTGGGTCCTATATTATCAGTATAATTTGCTTTCACCCCATATCAAAGGAATTCTCCCTAGCTACTAGTTCTCCCAACGCAGCATCCAGCCCAAATGCAGAGGTCTGTGTACCCTGTTGTTAAAACAACCAGAGCACTGGCAGTTATCCACGGTCATCCTCACTACTAGAAAGTTTTTCTTGGGTTCAGTTTGAAAATCCCTTGCTCCAGCTCAAGTTTTTCAGTCCCTAGTTATTTTTGCATCCACAAGTCTTTGGCTGTTGGTAAAGAAGCCCTTGTTTAGCCCTGGAATGGCTCCAGGTCTCTTCAGTGGATGTATTAGTTATCCTAAATTCATAACCATCGCTGGGGTATTTTTAGCTCTGTGCAGCAGTCATCAAACCAACCCTGCCACAAGCTCTGCAGGGCTCTCTCTGCAGCCATGCCTCTTCTGAAGGTCCAGACTCAGCCATTGCAGAGATGACCATGAAATCCTACTTGGGTAGGACTGTGATCCATACCCAGGAGGTTGAGCATGCAGACAGGCACGGCTCGTGTTTCCTTACAGGAGAGCAGTCAGCTCTGCCTGGGCTCAGCCATGCATTTCAATCCTGAGCACTTGGATTGTGCCTGCCACCCTTGCTCCCACCATGGGATACTTAATGCTACAGAAATACACCAGAAACCTGGTAGCAATGAGAGCAGAGGGGGTCCTTTGCTCCAGATTTGGCTGCTGCCTGCACTATGGGCACAGTGCTGCATTGTCTACCAGCCAAGCTGATCCTCCATGTTGTCCTGCATCCACACTCATCCCTTTGGAGACTCTGGAAGCAGCTTTTCCTTTTGTATAAAGGCAGGAATTGGTACATCTGGCCTGGATCAGGCCAGACCCCAAAGAGACATGCCAACCAGTGACTTCAGCTTCCCAGTTGCATACTCAACCAGACCTGTTCTGCAAGCAGCTCCTGCTCTCCATGGCACTCAGGAGCCCCGATTCATCACTTTGTGTATGTCTATCTCATTGCCACTTAGTAAATGTTTCACATTCTGCTCTTAATTTTCTCCCAGAACTTTGCATTGTTTCACATGCTAAGACAGACACATCTCACCAGGACGGCTTGAGGTCTCAGAGCTGCACACCTTAGCCCATGCCAGATGTTAACGTTCCCTCTGCCATGATGGCAGGGATGGAGTTTGTCCTGGCTGCTCCTGGTCTTGGTCCAGCACATGCCATGGTCTCCCAAATCTCACATCAAAGCTGGGGCTGTTTGGAAGTTTCCACACAGCTATGCCAGGCACTGGAATGCTGCAGGGCTGTAGAACTCAGCATCAGCCTGAGGTCACTCAGGAACGGCAGCTGGCAGACTGAGTGTAGCTGGATCCATCCCAACCTCAGCTGCTCCATTAGATGCTGCTGTAGATGCTGCAGTATCACTGTGCCAGAGCAGGCTTGTAACAGGAAAAGCCAGCCTAAGGGCAAAGCCAGGAACACAAGCTAACTTGGGAACACAATGGTTATGCTAATCAAAACACCTTCCAGAAATGAAGGGAAGGAAATTACCTAATCCTTCACCATGCAATGTGGCACTCTGGTGCCCAGTCTGCAGAAGCAGGGCTATATACAGCTTAGAAGAACAGGCATTCTCATCTAGGCAAGGAAAAAAAGCGTAGGGATGTCTTTTCCTACAGACATTCTTCATCCACATTGGATGCAGGAGAATCTCCCTCTTTCCTCCCCAGACTGGCTTTAGGTCCAGATAACTTCATGTGTCTCTTGAAAGCTTGGCTGGACACAAACTGACATGACTCCAGGAGCTGGGGCTTAGCAAGAAACTTCTTCAGGACTTGGAAAGTCTGCCCAGAACGAAGGGTTGCAGTGATTCAGAGACGTGCAGCTTGTCTTATTCCACCACTAACAGATTGTGATGGGGCAATCACTGATGATATCAAGGGAACTATTCTCACTTCCCGTGTATAATCTCAGCAGGGTTCATGCTCGTTGCCTGACTCAACATCTGGAAATTGTAATCCAACTGAAAACAGCCTAGAAAGGTCCTTCTGATGTGCCAGAAACAAACACAGCTCCCAGCCTTGAGAAATCCCAGGACATGGCCCCAGATGGAGAATTGAAGGTATTCTGGGGATACCAGCACTGCAGAGCTATGAAGAGGTCACGAATGCACTTGCAGGGTCAAATATAAAGCCAGAAAGTACCTCTGGCTTAAGAGATGCCTCTTCTGGGGTCAGGCTGCTCTGGTTGAAGGTCTCCCACTTTCACAAGGATCCTCTGCCTATTGCAACTGCCCCTCAAAGGTGAAACTCATGCAACACATCTCCCCTGGGCAAAGCATCATCTGGGGGAGAGCAGAGGCCTTTGCTTCTGCAGGTACCTTTTGCCTGGTGCAGACTGCATAAAGACAGGGGTAGGAAGAGACCGTCCATTGCTTCAGCTGTGCATGGGAGTGTGTCCATGTGTGCCAATGGCAAATGGACAGTAGGCTTATGTGACCCATCTCTCTACTTCCCATCAGCAGCTGATCTCTGACCAATCTAGTAACAGGCCATAACCTTCAAAGATACTGGTGTAAACAGGAGAGGTACCCAAGGAGTCCATGAGTGCTTTGCCTGGGTGAAAGCCAGAACAAGCAGTTGGGGAAGGTTGGACACCACATGGGAAGAACATCAGGGCTTCCCACCCCACAAACACTGCACAGCAAAGCCTGAGAGCCACTGGATGCTCATAGCCCTGAAGGCCAAAACAAAACTGGCAGCCATCACCCTGTCACAACAGTTCCTCTTCTCTCTGGGCTTGGTTTGCAGGGAAGCAATATGGGAAAATGTGAACTGTGCCCATGGTTGGAGGTTTGGATGTGGGCAGAGGATCTGCAAAATCTTGGCACAAGAGCCAGGAAGGGAAAGCAAAGACCTGAAGGGGTTTCTTCTATTCCGGAGTGCAATGAAAGCTGCCAACAAAGATAATAAGGGGGGAAAACATCACCCCATGGCTTTGAGCGGTGGCATTACAGACATGGTACTAATGGCAGTTTCCAGTATGTCACACCAAGCTGCTGTGAAGCCCTTCGGAGGGAAAGGCAGTGCCATCAACCCCACTTTCCAGTAGAAGAAATGCAGGCAGAGGGAGGATGCAGCTTTTCCAGGGCCAGTGGTGGAGGCATCTCCCAGGTCCCAGCGGAACGTGCTGACTCCCCAGCGAGCGCAGCATCATCCACCGTTCATGTCTGTTGATGTGCAGTGCCTCCTCCCAGAAAATCACATTCCACGCTCATGTAAAAAACCTACACCCTAAGTGATGTGTTTTTCTGGAGGAGAAAAATTCCTGGTTTGAATATGGAATTCCTCTCCCTCTCCACCCCCAAAAATTTTAAGGAGCTTTCTATGTAAAAAATGAACTTGGATTACCCACAGCCCCCCCTTTGATTTCTGCCCATCTGAGTGTTCCTCCAGCAACAGACACCCCACATACCTTACAAAGAGGACTTTGCAAAGGTCCAGCAGCACCTCCCCATCTCTGCTGGGAAAACCTTGCTTCAGCGTCCTGGTTCTGCCACATCAGCATGAAATGTATCAGAAAGTCTCTAACGCTGACACACCTAGGGACGGTTATTTACCCAGAGAAGCCCAACCGGTGTAAAGGGAATGCTCTGAATGTGCTGACTCTGTAATGGGTCCAGTGAACCAGATCCTGGGAAGGAGAAGAGGAGAATAAGGAGGAGGAGAAGAGAATAAGGAGGAGGAAAAGAGAATAAGGAGGAGGAAAAGAGAATAAGGAGGAGGAAAAGAGAATAAGGAGGAGGAAAAGAGAATAAGGAGGAGGAGAAGGAGAGAAGAAAAGGAATGAAAGAAAGAAAAAGAGAAAAGAGATTTATTTTTTTTAAATAAATATCTATTTTTTTAAGCTGCTTTCTTTCCAAAAAACACAGCAGCAAACCTGAGGTTTGGGGAGAGGTTAAATCTGTGCATGAGGTGGCATTGAATAATGCCAAGGTAAATCCTAATTCTGAATTGCTCCTCTTAGGGCAGAGCCATGTACCTGCACGGTGCCATCCAAGAACACACTGTGCTTGCTGCCTGTGCACACACTTTGTACTCTGAGCAAAGCAGGGAATTTCACATTACCAAATTAAAGAAAGACCTCTCTGAGTGTGTATACAATTACACCCGGGGGCCAGGCTGACATCTCATCCAAGCAAGAGGTTTGAACCCACACATGGGTCAGCAGCAATGGACCACGCAAGCCCCAGCCCTTGCTGCAGCAGCACAGTGTGATGGCTGATGTTGGGGTGCCAAGATATGAGGGGTTTGGGGCTTGGGGAGGCTTTTTGGGTGTGCAGGGGGGAGCTGGGACTTGTGGGTGAAATTCAAAGTCCAGTTTCAGGTTTGCCAGAGGTATCTCACTTGTCCCCCTATCCGAAGACATCAGACTGGTATTGAATTAACACAACCAAGGTGGCTGCTTGTGCCAGCCCTGCGCTAGCAGCATTGGCCTCTGGCAAGGGGAAGGCACCCCAACACCCCAAAATGCCCCGCTAGGCTTTGCCTGGTGTCTCCAAGGGGAGCTCTAAGGGATGCTCACAAAACACTTCTTCCTTGGATGCACCATCACTCATCTCTGTGCCTTGGCAAGGGGCAGTGTTACTGGGAACATGACAAGGGCCTTCAAAACGCCACCAGAGTGAAGAGTGATTAAACAGGAGAACGCTGAGGAATAAGGTCACCACGACACTGGCTGTTTGAAGCACTCTGACACAGCTGAGCCGTCCCATGGGCAGTGGCCTTTGGCTTCATCATAGCGCCCGGGGAGCCGAGCGTGCTGCAGCACAGATCCATCCCAGCCAACAGAAGCTGTTCCCATTTCCACTGCCAGGGGCAGTGCCTCTCATAAAGTTAATTAATCTCTTCATGTAGCATAATTACCCGGTGGGAATTGCTCATAAAGAGCAACATGTGAAATCCAGGCCTTTAGATGTGACAGAAACACCAAGAGTATCCTAAATAAAAACCCCACACAGAATCAAGTGCTTAAAACTTAACAGAGGGCAGGGGTCATGCTCTGCGGACTCTTTCCTAGCTGTGATTCCGTTAATGCTGCTGGCAGAGCAGACTTCAAGCAGAACATCCCAGCAGCAGCTGCCCATGCTGGAACTGTGAGAGGTCCCAGAAGAGGATGGGGCAAGCACTGATCCAGAATAAAGCTGGCAAGCTGTGGTTTGTCCCTGGCTATATATATATATCGTAAGCTGTACTTTGACTCTGTGTACTCAAGGGAAATATTTACCTTGAGAGCAACAATGTAAAGCCTGTCTGCAGAGCTACCTCTGCTCCTAATTGTATCCCACCTTGCCAGCCTCTGAAATGCCAATCACCACACTCACCCCTTCACCAGGAAATAAATGGCAAATGCATGGGATCACAGACTGGTTTGGGCTGGAAGGGACCCTTAAAGCTCACCTAGTTCCAAGCCACTGCCATGAGCCAGGTTGCTCAAAGGCCCATCCAGAAAAGCCCCCATGCAAATAGGCTGTCCCTCCCACAGGAGTGCAGGTCTGCTTGGAAGGCTCAAAGATGCTCAAGAGGGAGAGGGAGCTGGTTTAAAAGCTGGGGAGGAGTCTATCTAAAGGGCTATCTTGACTCCTGGATGAGACACATTTTCCCAGAAGAGTCACTTTTCCATGAATACCTATAAAAGCAAGAACAGAACTTGCCAGCCTGCCCTAGTTCAATGGGAAGAACAAGTTACACACTTATTTGCAAGTCTGTAGATATTACTAACAGCACTTTGTTCCAAAGAGCAGCTTTGGGATTAAATGCACTCTGGTAGCAATTCAGGCAGGATCATCAAAGCCTGGCTCAATCATCAAGCACCTGGGGTTGGAGGTGACACAACCACCCCCTCTGGGAGCTGCAGTGGGGTGGACTGTCTCCGTGATGGCTCTCCATCACCTGCTGGGGCTCTAAGGAGGAAGACCCACAGGCAATGCAGGGGCTTAGCCCTGCTCCTCCCCAGCCTCTGCTCTCCAAATCACCCCCTCTCGCTTTGGGTCCTTCTAGTTTTAAATGTCAGGCCCTGTTATTCTTCAGAAGGTGCTAACACCTAGAGCTAGGGCTGTAACTAGAAAACTTCCCTCATTTATTACTGTTATGTTGGAACTGGAAAAGGGAGGGAAGGGTTTGTGGCATGTATCCATTTTAATTATCCATTTATCCATGTTCCCATATTAATTGAGTGCATGGATGAAGCCACATTCATTAATCCAGGGGAAGTGTTCTCCCCCTACTCATCCTACTCAGGAACAAGGAGCTTCGTGCTCAGGTGTTCCAGTCTTCCCCTGTAGAAATGCCTCCTGTTATGTGGGAAGAGGCGAGGCTCACCTGGAGATAAAGGGGCAACGGCAGGCAGGGATCAGCCTGTAAATAGACAAGTAGTAAACACAGAGCAAACCTGTCTTCTGGGGTGCCCATGCATTCAGGAGAAAGAGTCTGAGACCCAAAAACAAGAGAGAGATGTTAATGATGCTGCCTGGCACTCCTGAACCATCTGTATGATGACACCAAGTGGTTTGCAAGAGGCGAGCTCGTAGTGGATCTCGTGATGCTTTAAGAGTTACATGAGGGCTAGATGGAGAAGCGAACAGCCAGGGACATGCAGAGCCCGTTTTGAAAGAGCAGCACCACTCCTGTAACCAGCGGCTGCCGGGAACCTGGTGCAATCGAATGGCAGGAGGTAAAGAAAAAAGCAGCCTGGCAGTAAATAGGCTCAGCAAATCCAAACAGTGAGCGAGTTCCAGGAAACGGAGATAACCCTGTGGGCACAAAGATCCTGATGCAAAGCCCATGGAAGCCGGTAGAAAAGAAAACGATGTTAACTTTTAGCAGGCTTTGGATGAAGCCCAGGAAAAGTCAAGTAAGTGACCCAGTCCCAATGACTCCATAATTAAATAGCCACTCCAATCTCACACACTGTCCCCAGCAGCTCCTCACTTGCAGGCTGGCCCCAGTCTGGGAGTTTGCACTGAGGGTTACCTATACATATAGTGATTTACTCACTGACTACTACCGGGTCCTGCTCTCCTGGCTGCTCTCTGCTCCCTGCAGCTTTGTCATGAGACTGAGCATTTGGTGTTTCTCCTTGAGCCCCTTGCAGTTAGAAGGATATTTGAAGATTCTATAAGGCAGCAGACAAAAAACCCAGCTATGGCTCACTGGTACGGACAGCACGGGGTGTGCTGTGCTTTCCTTCCACACGCTTAGAACACAAAATCCAAAGAGAGAAAGTCAAATCTTAAAGAGGACTGCCTCAATTTTCCCAAGGGCTGAGCGGTTCAGGATCTCTCTCTGCTTTGGGGGGTGTCTGGTGCAACACCCTGGTTTAAGCAGGGCTCTTGTGTGGGCTGCTCAGCAGCCAGCAGACCTGGGCTGAATGCTTTACTTTTGAAATGCAAACGTGGAGGTTTAACTGTAATTGTCTGGATTAAAACATGAGAGCAGCTACACAGCGCCGGCTCCAGAGACCACTGACATCAACAGCAAATCACCGCTGCCCTTCTTCAGTGGGTTTTGAATCAGATCCTAAAAATGCAGCCCAGCCCATCCACATCTGCAACACCCGCAGTCAGAAATGAGCTCAAGCATCCTTGAAATCCGGAGAGGCAGGGAATAAAAGGTGACATCTAGGAAAAGAAATGCGCTGCAGGTCAGCAGCTGCGTTAGAGCTTGAGGGGAAAACACAGAGTGGGGAAATCACTTGGAACCACAGCGTGGAGTCAGAGGGACAATTGCTCTGTTAATACCAACATCATCACACTCCAGGCTATTCAGTTCCTCCATCCTGACAAGTTTTACTGCCCCTGGGCTGCCAGGGCAAAGCTAAACAACTGTTTTCCAGCAGAAAGAACCTTGTCAAAGAAGGTGTCTTCCTAAGAGAGGCATGTTTGTATGAGAAAATACAGAGATTTGGTTTCGGAGGACTCCCTTCCCCCACTCGAATTCCTAACATTAAGATGAATTGGATCGAAAATAAGGCTGTTGGGTTTTTAAATTACAATATTTATCAAAGAGAGGCTTTCATGGCGCTGGAAAGGAAATGGAGTTGAGACTTTGGAAAACTGTTCCTGGAAACAACTCCTTTTTTCTTAGCATGGTTTTAGTGTGGTTTCTTAAGGCCATTAAAGCTTAAGCAAGAGCTGCATCTGCTCATCATTCCCCCTCTTCTAACATCTTAACCCACTGAAGCCTTTTAAGTAGATTTGATAGAGGGTGAGAGCTTCTAAAGACAGTTCCAGTGATTTCTCTGGGAAATGAAGAGAAGAGCTCCCACAAAGCCCTCCCTCTTCACCAGAGAGACCAGATCATCATTAGGCATCAGAGAAGCCATCGCAAAGCACAGATCCACAGAGGCCTGGCACCACACTGGACTGACACAACCGTTTGGGATGGGTCTCTGTTGCAAGGGACAGGAGCCTGGGTGGGTTTGGTGGATTTTTGCCTGGGAGCAACTGGGAGGCAGCTGAGCTGCAAGGGCATCCGTCTTTGCCACCCACCAGACCCGCAGACAGCATGTGGGCAAGGAAACAAATGAAGGCCGGATGACACAGCCTCCTTCAAGGCAAGGATGGTTTAGGTTTTCCATGCCTAGCATCACCTCCCTGGAGGTCACATCCTCAGTGGATGAGGCAGGCAGGGGGTTGTGACCCTATGCTTCCCACCCACATGCCTGCAACAGCATGGGTCCAGAGCCAGCACCAAGAACCAGCCCTGTTCAGGATTACAGCCAGTAATGTAATGCACCCACTGCTGTGGCACGAGCTCTGTGACAGGGATGGACCATGCCCTGTGCTCTCCCTCCCGGAAGGGTTTGGGCTTAGGCCAGGTCTTTGTGTGACAGTGTGAAGGTCTAGGCTGGGCTGTGCTAATGATGCAGGCTCAGCACTTGACTCCAGAGGAATATCCCTTCATTGCCAAATCAAAGGCAGCAGCTCTGATGGGACACAGAAGGAAGAACGTTGTGCAGTTCCTGAGGCTTGCTTACCTGCTTGAAGATAGAAGGTTGCCAGATCCTCGCAGCATTTCAGGGAACCGCACGAGGCCAGACTGCCTGCAGCTACATCTCTGCCGCTCTAAGCTGATGTTCTTCTGGTCATCCACCAGATCACCACAGGAAGACCTGGTCTGTTCTATTTTCTCAATGTTTTTTCCTCTTTCCCATAGCATTTTGAAATGTCAGAAGATTTCTTCCTACATATAAAATAGTGAGGTTTGCCCCCATCCTTGGGCAGCTCCACACCAAACAGTAATCCTTTTACAGAAGCCTAATGGTTTAAATTACACTCTGCCTGTGCCGATTGTCATTAACAATATTGGATGAGCTGCTCTGCAGCTTGACCTGTAAGGAGGAGGAGGTCCCATCATGGCCAGTGCTGTCCAGATGCATGAGCAAACCTTGCCATTGCACTCCTTGGGATGCTGATCTGAACCAAGGACCTGCCCCGCAGCAGCTGGAAGTGCTGTAATATCCTCTGAAGCAGGTTCATACCCCTGCTCCTTCCAGCAATGTCAGGAGAGCGGGGTAAATAGCACAAGGTATCCCTCAGCATAAGCATTCCTGGGCAGAAGCTGCAGGGGAGAAGTGCCACGTGGCAGTGTGCTGGACACCACGTCATCACAGGAAGCTACACTCATTTAGTTTTCCAGCACCGACCCTGCCATCTCTCCATCTCCTGGGGTTTTCCTGTCCACTTTGGAAGGTCTCTGTGCTGATGTGCATTAGCCAGCACATGCTCTTAGGTTCAACACAGCATGTCATCAGGGTATATTAACCCTCTGCTGCTGCAGGCTTTTCTGGCTCCTAGGGACATCCAGGGCAGGCAGCAACAGCCCCACAGCTCCAGGAGCCTCTGCTGCTTGGGAAGCATCAGTCAATATTTTAGGGCTGATTTTCCCCAAGGGATTTTGGGGGCATAGGCCAGGTGAAAGACACCACCTCCTTCCCACATGGACAGCTTGGACCAGCTCTTGCTGCTGTAGCTGCAATGGACAGAGCAGGGTGGCTGCAAATCAGGATGGCCTCGGGATGAAGGAGAGACTGTACTGCCCATCTTCCCACAACCGTGGGGTCTCCTGAGATTCCTGTTCCCCGGTGCTCTGCCCAACTCATGCCCTCACAACTTCCTATTGGGGAAAAAAGAGACGGATGCAAAGTAAGCCTAAGGGAAACATCTCCTCCTCACTGACCAGCCAAGAACAGGCAATAAAAGGCCGGTTCTGCCGGCTCCCTGGTGCTCCATTTTATTTGTTTTTCCAACACGTGGAAGGAGACTTTTGGCTGGATTTTGGATACCCGGTGGAAGTATTTGAAAAGGCTGAACCTAGAGCCTTTCCTAACTTCCCACAGGGGGGAAATACTAAACCCATCCCTGGCACCAGCATGTGCATGGAACCCCCCCCCCACATATCCTCATCTTCCATGCAGCTATAAGTACTTACCCAAACCTCTGCCTAAACACCACCTAGCTCATCTTTGTCTTGGATTTCACAATACCAGAAACTGCAATACTGGCCCTGAAAATGAAGCCCCATAGAGCTGGTTTTGTTCAGAACACGCTTCGGAGCTGACTGAGAGCAGTGCTGACCTGCAGATGTGACAGGAGACAACAGCACAAGGCTCAGGCTCAGCACCTGGAAGCTCCTGCCACAGCTCACTCAGCACGTACTACAAGCATCCAGTCAGGAGGCCTGAGGAGGATGGCAACAATGCCACAAAGGTACGAGACCTCGGGATGCTGCAGAGAGATGCAAATCAACACCCTGCTTGATGGGGAATGGGAAGATGAAGCAAGAGCTGGTGGTGCATCGTCAAGATAGCGAGTTGGCTGATCAACACTGCCAAAAATCTTGACTGCCAGAGATCTGTAGCACCATTGCTGGTGTTCCCATGAGGAGCTGGCACATTGAGCAAGAGCCTTCACATAAGCACACAGCCAGCCTCGACCCATAGGCACTGTCAGCGCAGCTACAGCAGTGTGCCTTTCTGGAAAGAGGAAACAGGAGCTGCAACAAGAACCATGCCACTGCTGGTAGCCATTGCTGGCTGCTGAGCCCATTTCCTTTCTGTGCCACAAAGGAACAGGCAAACCTAGAAGCCAAGAAAGATGTGACCGAGGCCAAATAACCCTGCCAGCAAGCAGGTTTCCAAATTGGCAAGGCCACCCACCAAAAGAGCTTGGGCACCCTACCCAGGGGCAAGAGCAAACCAGGCTGGGGAAGGAAGACATGAGCTAGGAAGAAGAGAGGTCATGGAGAAGGGGAAGCACCCTCAGGAACACAGAAAATGAATTTAATGGGAAATAGTCTGGTACGCAATGCAGCATTTAATCACAGGTTTGGGTCAGAAGGGACTTCAAAGTTCACCCAGTTCCAACCCCTGCCACAGGCAGGGACACCTTCTACCAGACCAGGTTGCTCCAAGCCCCTGTGTCCAACCTGGCCTTGAACACTGCCAGGGATGGGGCAGCCACAGCTTCT
>JANRGW010029227.1:0-24232 GCA_024733675.1 Psilopsiagon aymara
AAGTTCAAAACTGCAAATTGTCGCTTTTGGGGGGGTGGGAGGGGGGTGGGAGTATTTAATGCATGCTAATACTGAAGATATATCCCAAAATGTGGAACAGGCTATGTGTTAATGCTGTCAACTCTTTACTGAACTGTAGGTAAACCTTTTTGTTTCTTTCTTTTTTTTTGTGTTCAGGGTGTTTATAAAACATTGCTGGGGTTTGAACTTGTTTAGTCCAAACAGCAGGAATTTCATTAGCCACTGATATTTATCAAATACACAAGTGGGTAAATTTGTGCCTTGGCCCCAAAAAGATAGCAAGGAACAGCTGTGCACTAAATTATTTCAGTGGGTCAGTGCTACTACATGGGGAACGTAACTGACATTAGAGAAGAGATTTCAACTGCCTGATACTAAGGATGCATGAAAATCTTGGCTTGTCTAGAAATGTTAGAATATCAGATATAGGAGATGGAACAACCAACAATTACTGCTGAGAACAAAAGGCAAACTCAAGTGAGTTTATAGAGGAACTTATTTCAGCAGTCCTGATACAAATTTAAAAGCCTCAACTTTTTACATACTGAAATAAATTCCTGGATCATCATAGAAAATATAAAGGTGGCCAAGTGGGAAAGAGAATAATTCTATAGGTCAGATACCTTATATAGAGCTAGGATGAGGAAGAGCTTGGAAATTATACAAGTATATATAACAATTCCAAATTTTCTTTCCAGGAGAAAGCTAGCTCCAGTTCATATGGAAATTATTCTATCTTGGGTAAATGCAGACTAAAAATTGTGAGTTCTGCCCAGCAAAAATGAGGAATAAGTAATTTAGGTTTAATAATAATGACATTTTTATTTGTTGGTAGAATAATTGAGACTCATTTCAATTTAGAATCAGAATTTGGAATATGAATCTTACTGTTTAGGTATAATAATTTCCAGGGATCAAAAGATTTGAATTTTAGGAAAATTTGTATCATTATCATGTGTCCAGATGTTTACTACATTATTTGTGATAGCTGTAGGTCATGAAATATTAAAGGAATTTCGATTTTTAACAATGAATTTAGAATTACAGAATGGTTTGTGTTGGAAGGGATCTCAAAGATCGTCTAGTTCTGTGTCCCCTACCATGGGCTAGGACACCTGCCACTGGACCAGGTTGCTCAAAACCCCATCTGACCTGGCCTTGAACGCTGCTGGAGATAGGGCAGCCACAGCTTCTTTGGGCAACCTGTGACAGTGCCTCACCACCCTCTATTTATTTTTAGGATTATGTAACTTTGATTTCAGTGTTTGTTATTAAAGTTGTCCCAAATCTGATGGAAGGGGATGCTTTTTATCCTACACTCTGAAGGGGAAGAGTTCATTTATCTTTTCCAGAATTTTATGCCAGGTCTGCAAAGCCTAAAGTTATTGTTATCAATTGGGAATTAATGGAATTGAAATAAATAGGCAGATTTTAGTCCAATTCTTAATGGATATATATTATTCAATTTGGAGTGTCATTATCTTCTGTAATCTATGAAAGATGTGTTGTAGATGATTCTGATACAGTTTCTGGTTTTAGGTACTCAAATTTACCTTTGTAGTTTTCTATATATCATTTTACATAGGTGGTTAATATACTGAGACAAATGCAGAAATGACAGTTCAGCACGCCTGCTCTTGCCTTGTCAGATATGATATTTATGGTATAAATAGATAAATAGCGTGTTTATATTTGGCTTATATATAGTAGCTGCTACTTACTACTGAAAATATTGTAGTACATTAGAACCTACTTATGATATCTTTCAAAGTTACCATCTGAATACAGCTGTTAATATAAAATAACTGGAGTGGAGATCTGTGAGTATTATGAATTTTTATCTGTTTATATGATATTTTTACAACTGAGTATTAAATAAGACACTAAGACTTGGAATTCAGTTTAAATGAGTTCAACAGATCAAAAGAGATAATGCTGACCTTAAAGGACGGGTCACTGCTTTTCTAGCAAGTGATCAAAGCTTTCTTCATTGAGGCTATGGTTAAACACTTCTGCAGAATGCTGATGCTTAGGTTTCTTTTCTTTTCCGTGTGATTTTGCTGTACCCCCTACAAGGACAGTGAAGGTAGACAGCTGAAGGACCTCCTAGAAGAAAGGACTGCATGTGTGGCAGGATTCCCCATGAGGTTCCATCACAATTGGTTTAAACATTTCATATTCATATTGAGAGTCTTTCATGCTGGTTTTATGCTGATTATACCTAGAGGCTATTAAATGTTATCAGATACTTTATAGTTGCAATTTTGGATGCAATTCGTGGTATGAAATCCTTTTAAAGGGGTATGTTTGACATGGAGCATGAGTATTTAAAGTGAAAGTACTTTCATAAACTCATAGCTATTGAGGGTGTCATCTTTGTTCTTTTAACTCTCAGCTGCTTGATGTAGATTAAGGCTCAGGTTTGGAAGATGTGGTAGATTTTAAAATATCCATTTCTGTGACTTTTGCTTTTGCTGTTTTGAAATAAAAAAACAGAGGTTGGTGCAGATGATCGTGTTTGTTCTGGCAGTCCAAAACACAATGTTAAGGAGTATGCTTGGAGGTCTACATCTGATGTTCTATTTTATTATATTCCTTATAGCTAATTAGGTTGACATTGAAGGTATGAAGTTAAAAGAGAAGGGAGTACTGAACAGAGTCTGGTATGAATATGCTGATGTGTATTACTGAGCTTTCACTAGAGAACGATCTTAACCTGTAAAAGATAAAATTCATGTAAAAGATAAAATTTCTTCTGTGCAGAGAAAGAACAGCATGTTTGGAGTATATGTGCAAAGAAAAATCAAATGAGCAGAATTTAATCTTCCAGGCACCATAGAAGCTGTAATTATGACAACATATATGATAGAGATGTAGAGAATCAATATAAACTGTTTCTTCAGAAGAGACAGGAATGTGCTCTAAGCAGTGTGCTGGATCCATGCCAGAAGCAGTCTTAAATTCTGGAGTTGTTCACTTGGCCTGTATAACCGAGACCAGCCCTTCTTTAAACTGAAGGAAAGGAAGAATTATGCAGATACTCAAATAATATATTATATTCAGCCTGTTCTACATCAGAAGCATAAAATAAAAATGGGCTGATGGTTACTTCTGTTATGTGGGTGGCGTACGCCATTAGACACAGAAATCATTTGGATGAGAATTGCTATACTAACAAATCCCATTTAAGATTTCAGAACTACTAAAGCAAGTCCTAAGGAGATAAAAACTTTGGAAAGCTAATTATAGCATTCCACAGATTCTCCTGTTGTTTTAAAATATTTTTAATAACTTTTGAAATCCTTTACTATTGAGAATACTTATGGGATTGAATTTTCTGGAGCGTAAATGTTACTTGTACGATCAAATGTCCTGACCAAGAGAGAATTTAGGTTAGTATCTCTAAATGAGTATTCCTGGATCCTATTTTCATTTGTGCCCCTGAGGAGCTGCGTGACCTTGTTGTGGAATTGTGAAACCTCTCCATGTTTCATTTCCCCATGTTTGAAATGGGCATAATATGTTTCAGTTTTTAAAAATTACAATTGGCAGCAAAATTGGCACATACTCGAAGTCTGAGTGACCAGCTCTGGCAACCCACGTAGAGATTATTTAAGGTATTGCTGCTTCTGGCTTGGTGCCCTACCTCTGCCAAAAACTCCTGTCCCCTCATGATAAAGTTCATAGAATAGTCAGTATACACACATTTAACAGTATGGTTTATGCCCTTGGAGGATTAACTTTAGCTGCCATCATTTTCACTTCGGTTGAATAGTGGTCTCATCACCTATTTACTCAGATCTGCTTTGGAAGTAGCTACTCCTTGAGCAGAAGAATGGCTCACACTGCTTGAAGCAGCAGGTCGCTGAATCTCCCCAGCATGAAAATCCAGAGCATGACAGCCAATGGTGCCAGGTGCCCACACATTCAATGCTGTGAGGCAGGCAAATGCACTCCACCCTTGTTGTAGTCGACATCATTGTGATAGCTGACTACTAAACATTTTGATAGTGGCCGCTCTAGTGAAAGTTGAGTAAAAAGTGATTAGTTTGTGGTTGGGTATTTTGGTTTTGTTGTTGTTGTTTTGTGGGGTTTTTTTTTGCTGTGAAATGGTGTAAATGTAGCACACCATTTATTGCGGAAGAGATTTTCTTGTGCTCTTCCTATAAATGATGACATACACGTTAGCATTGAGCAATCAGGAACAGGAAACATGTAAAACAGAAGCCTACAGAGTGGGTATCTGAAAACAGAAATGCTGTACTTCTGTTCTTATAAATGAGCTCTCTTCTTGAAAACTTTTGCAGACAACTGTAGGGATAGCAACACATCTTTTATATTACTAAAGCCAGCAGGAGCCACTTTACTGAAATAATTACATATGATTTTTTAAAATACTAATGTACTGATGCAACAGTGTTCTGTGGTAAAATTAGAAATAAAAAGGGCATTTGGTACAAGTATTTGCATTACTGTTATATTCAGAATATGTGTGTGTTTGGTGCTTTATGATGGCAGTGTGATCTAATAGAAGTAGACCTAGCATAGTCTCCGCCTCACAAATACATCACAAAACTGTGCTGAGCTGGAAAGAAAGTAACAAGCTGTGCCTGAAAGCTCTAGGATTAAGCACATCCAGCAAAAATACTTGACAGATCCTTTGAACATACCGCTGAACGATAAAAAGAATGAAAATTTCCCATCTTCTGTACACTGCTTTTTACCATCATAGGTACATGAAAGAATACACATTTTGAAATGAATTGAAATAAAATCCTGTGTGACCTACCTAATTCTGACCTATGCTTGAAACATATTTTGATTAAAATAGTTGACAGTATGACGGAAAACTTTCTTGAAAGTCTTCTAAAAAGAGAATTATTTTTTTTTTTTTCTGTACCTTTATAGGAAAGTTAAATAGCAGAGCTCACATCATCTATATCAAGGTACAATCATTGGAGCTCCTATTAGGTTTTTGTAGCCATTTACATTCTATTTTAATCCAGAAGGAGAACTGATTTTTAAATAATACAATTTGAATTACATTGTGCTGATACCTTACAAGGTCTTTCTGGAAAAACTGAAAAACTGTGCTTGTAGATGGAACAGCATCAATTCTTACTATATTAGGGTCAAAAGTCTATTCTGGGACAGGCATCTAATCAGACAGTAGTCCAAAATGATCCCTTTCCCATTCCTTCTCAGTAACACAGCTCAGTTACCTGAGAGGAAGCATCTTTCTTTAGCCTGGTGTTAGCAGTATGTTGTTGCTACCAGTATTTTACAGTTGTTGTTCTGCTTCTAATGTCCATAGGATTACAGACTTCTGGTAGAGCCACAGAGCAGCACATCTTCCTGCAGTACTGGTCTGTACTCTGAAGAGAGTGTGTTCTCCAGAAATTACGTGTACCCTCTTCACATTCTCATTCCAACTGAATACCACAATAGCTGGTGTCGTGTAGAGAAAGCAGAAGTGTATTAGAAAAAAACTACTTATTATCTGTCCAAGTGACTCTGATTTGTTCTTGAAAGGAAGGATAACCCTAGACTGTCTGACTGCTTCACTGCCATCACTGTCACCATCCAGATTTTTACTCCTTTTGTGTTTTCATGCAAACCCATGGATTCTCCAGACTGAGAACCACGGGTAAATTGTGTAGATGTAGACTTACAGGGAAAGGAAAATAGGAAGGCTGCAGGGAAGAAATGAAGGAATGATGGAATCCTTACAAGTTAGATCAGTGGCTTTACAGTCTATTTTAAACTGTGGTGGTTATTGTGTTTTGTTGCTTCAGGGGATGGTGGGGGTGGGAATGTTGTTTTTCACTGTTGTTTGGGTTTTTTAAAGTGTTTTGTTCTGAACTAGGCATAGGTAATTTACTGTGAGAGATTCCATCTTCTGGGTCAAGGGAGATCCTAAGTCTAAACAGGAAATTTCGTCATGGCAAAACAGAAAGGTTTTTGAACATCATGTTTTGGGCATAATAAATACTTAGGTCTTAGGCTTTATTTAGGCTACTGTGGTACCATTTTGTACTGAAAAAGACAAACTAGGAGCACTTGCATATGTTTCTTCAATCTAACCAGGCTGTCCACATTATTATACTGGAGCAGTGGTGGACATCATGAACCGAAGGCTGAGGAACAAGTATTCCTTATGAGTCATCTTGCCTCCTGGTGGCTTTATCAGTCAGGCTTTCCTTGACTAGAAAGGCTGGCATGATCCTCACTAGTGGAAAATTTCAGCAAGGCACAGATTCAACCGTACAACACCCTCCTTTAATGGAACTGAAACCAGTAAATTACACATTCCAGTGCTGCTTTGAATGAACTGTTCTCCTGCTGTGTGCTATTTATAATTTGTTTGGGCATGCACTCACAAATGTTTTCTGTGATCTAATAATGGCTATTACTGATAGCTTAAATGATTTCAGCTGTTGAATCTGTTTACTATTAAGCAATAGTGTACTGTTGGTGTTGACTTCATTTAGTGGCTCTACAACCTCTGAAATCTGCTATGGTGAGTATATTTCTCAGTCAAGATAAAATGATTCAGCTGTGGAAAACCTGCTAAAATGCATTAAAAGTACGTATCAGAAAAGAAAAAAACCAATTTAAATGATAGGCTAGTAGCATATATATATATTTTAATTAGCAGGTTGATACTTTGTTTATTATGATTTGCTGATTAGGTTCCCAGAAGCCTTTCCTATACCATGGTTGATGCAGGTCAGTGTAGCTTTCTTTGCTTACTTGATATATAGAGATAACTTGAAGTCCCTAGATGAATCTGTAGGTGTCACTTAAAGTATTCAAAGAAATAGTCTTTCCAGTGCAAGATGTCATGTCTAAAGAGTATTTATCAGGAAATTCTTAAAAGAAGTGGTTTAAACTGAAATAATTCTGAAAATACCAATGTAGTGTAAGTTCATCTGGTTGGGGTATGAGGTAAAATTTGGCTTTTGCCTGAAAATAGAGAAACACTGAAAAATGAGCTATTTTACTCATTCACCTTAAAGTGTAATCAAATTAATCTTACAGTAAAAAACCCTTATTTCTCTTGTGTTCCCTGTTCCCCCTCTCCTGTCTACTGTGGTCCACTGTGCATGCTGCCAGCAAGCTGTGTTGCCTTTCGTAATTGCATAGTCCTTTATTCTCAGGATGGTCATGTGGCAAGCACTGTAACTGTGTATCTAGAAAAATGGCATTAAAATTGTCTTTTTTTTCTTTGCCTGTTTTCAGCTCTGTCTTTTATAGTTAATAAGCAGAGGGAAAAAAGGAGAGGAGCCAGCTCCAGGTGACTGGACAGATGCCTATGGATCAGCACCAGAAAGTGCTCCACAGATTGCAATTTGAAACCCATTAATATAATGGATAAAGCCTGTGAAGCATTTTAAAACCTCCCTTGCTTATAGAGCTGCATTTTATAAGCTAGGTGACATCAAAAGAATTGGTTCTGGCTCTGACCATCTAATAAAAAGGATAAGGCTTATTTTTATGCTGAATATCAGTAAAAGCGTGTGCAGAAGATTACATTTAACATTCTGGCTTTTACCCAGAGCACAACAAACTCTATCTTATCCCCATCCATCAGAAGAATTTGATAGGTTTGGAGACCCCAGTTTTCGTATCCCTGTATTGAAACACGAAGAAGCAGTTTAGGCTTATGTATCGATCATATAAACATGACATTGTGTACTTTTATGTTTCCTTGAACAAATGTTAAAAGGTTGTATAATGAGGTGTAGCATTTAAATAGGGTGTTTAAAATGATCAATATATAAAGCTGATATAAGGCCTTAAATGTTCTTGTTATATATTACAAGAAATGGAAAGTCTGGCTAATTCCTTAAGTCAGAGAGAGATCAATAGCTCTCAGAGCCCAGTAAAAATCACATGTAGTTGTTTTTGTGCTTATACAGCTTTAATTATTGTTAATTTTTCTGGTCACCACATGTTTATTTAAAACTGGGGATTTTTTTGGTTCAGTAGTCCAGCCTGTACCAGCATTAGCCTCCAGATCTCAACAGCATCCTGTTTATTCGGATGTAGCTTGCCTGACTGACTCCCCAAAGATAAAATTCACTAAGTGAACTTGACAGATTCCAGGCTGTCTCCGTATGGTAGGGACTGGGCTGCAGCTTCTGAATCTGCTTGGGAATTAAAAGCCGCTCTCACCTTATTAAGATGGCAGCAGTTACATGCGAGTCAAGTTTACAGGGGCTTTTTTTACTTCTTTTGGCTTCTGCTTGAGGCTAGTCCGTACCATTTTTTGTGTATGTGAGTCAGAGCAGGACCAGAAGGATGACCTTTCTTCTACAAACAGAACTTATATCAGCAAGAGAGCAGACTTAAAAATGAATTTGTACTTCTGTTGTTGACAGTGTTTTAAGAGGCATGAATACAGTTTAAGCTTAGCAGGTGCTAAATGGACCAGACCACAAGAGATTTCTGAAAAAAGTGATGAAATAGTGTGAATCTATTTGCTGTCATCTCTTCCTTCCGTGTTGCCTTCATATACTAATTGTTTGTGGTTCATCTATTAACAAGTTAGTGTTATTTTCCTATATGAAATATGTCAAACCTATATTCTGGTTACATCAAAATATGGAGCTTTCCAACCTCAATGACAGGGAGGGGTTTTGAGAATTCACGCTCACTGCTGAGGTGCTTTCCTGCGTGTTTAAGTCTGTGCTGCTTGTGGCAGATAGCCAAATTCAGTCACAAGAAGGGGTTCTCCTAAAGTGACTGAATATTAGTGAAACAAAATACAACTGAAACACATGTGCACTATGCATAAAATAAAATACTAGTATTTGCCATCTTTATCAGCATTAATCAAAATAATGTCATTATAAAATTTTTAAAAATCCATTCTAATTTTCACAGGATTGAACTAATTCATTTTGGTAGATTTAAACAGGTCATCCTTTTAATGACAACATTAGCAAAAGTTTTCAGAAAAGTAAACAAAATATCTGAAAGTGGTTAGTCCTTGTTCTGTAGCATCAAGGCAATGAAAAAAATTATTAAGATATAAGTTTGAGTTAATTTTGCTATATTGGGATTGTTTGTAGAAATAAGTCAGGTTTTTCTAAGAAAATGGAACTGGTAGTAGAGGCTTCCTTCTATACCTCTGTTCCTCCCTGACAATGCTTATCAGCATCACATACATACTTTTAAGAGATATCAAGAATGAACACAACCTGTCCAAATTTGCTTTGTTATATCTTCCCTGTCTGCTTTTCATAGTCCAAAAGTGGAAGATGAAGATCTGGTGTGATACATTCAAATCTTAAAAACCAACCAATCTCTTCCTATTGCTTTTGTCCTTTCTTTGAGAAACAGAATTTTTTTTTTCCACCCCCCCCCCTTTTTTTTTTCAACAGATACTGTATTTAGATTTGGAGTTCAGATTCTATAGACAGTAATCAAGCAGCAGTGTTTTCTGGTTGTGTGTCGACAGCTGCGTTTCTTGCACTTGCATACTTTTCCTAGCATAAATGAGGATCTTGTGTGGGACCATTTAACTAGTGCTACAGCCTTACCTTTTCTGGAAAGAGAAGCTCTTGAGAAACCCCTGTTCAGCATCATTTTTTATTGATCACTTTGTATGTTATCTAAAATTGTGTGGATCAGTTTGCAAAAAGTGATTTTTCTCTCAATATGCTACTTGTTTAGTTCTTGGGAATCATCTGTGCCTTCCTAAATGTCATTTGTAATGTTTTTTATCTTAACTTGCTTTTAGCTGCAGATTGGTTTGTGACATTGACTACATCCTAATTGGCTTTCTGAGAAAAACTGTTGGTATTGTATAATATAGGCCTGTGCTGGAAATTATCAGCAAGCCCAATAGTACTAAGCTGGAAACAATGGGACTATGCTTTTATAGTGTTTCTCACAATGTATGTTTGGGCCTTGTGAGCACAGCAATAAGAAATGCCAACCTAGGTGTTACTGTGGTGGATACTCTTATAGCAGATATTTTAAAGGCAAATTTAAAGTCTCTGAATAAAAAAGGGCCAAATTCCCACTCAAGAATTTCTAATAAGCAAATAGGTTAAACTTCGCAGACCTAGTGCAAGTATCTCTTTTATGTCATACTTCTTTCCTGCTTTATGTTTTACATAAAGGAAGTTTTACAGCCCAGCTAAAGCACCAGATACAGGGTATATTAGTGTATAGGGAGTATCTTTGAGGAAGGAACCTTTAATGTATCTGCATAAGAAGTGAGGTAGGTTTGATTTTTAACAATACACTGCAGTCCTGTTGTTACATCTGTTACCAAATTCACAGATATCTGCCTTCTAGAGCAATTGCAGCAGATAAATGCAGTGCCTCTTAGAGACTCAGGTTTTATTTTACCCAGACCTGTTTTAGAATTAAGAGCCATAGAAATACATGTTGGCCTTGTTTTTACATGTCTTTTGTGTGTCATTGATATTTTTCAGATGAATCACTTGCTGCCGCATTTATACATCTCTTGCATTTTTGAAGTGAGCATCTTTTTAATGTTCTGCGGTATGGACTAGGCAATAGTATTCTTAATGCCATAACTTAACAGCAAATTGAAATCCACTATTTGACTGAACAGTTAAATGGCTTCTCCACTAAATCTGGATGTTAATGACCATGGAATGTAATAAAACGACATGATCAGCACTGGGAGCTCAAGCCCACTCTGTAAACATCTAGATTGGCTGAAGTGCAGCAGTCTATATTTACAGCAGAGCTGGCAGAAGGCAAGGTGTGAGTGTTCATCGTCATGAAGGAAAAGTCATAGTTTCAAGTTGCTGATCAAAAAGTTTGAAGTAATCTTGAGCTTTTTTCACAGAAGCTTATGAGGGAGTGTTCTCGCACTTGAAGGATAGCATGGTTATACTGGTCTTGAACAGGCATTAGCATTGTGCACCAGAGAGCAAAAAGGCCCCAAAAGGTCTTCGCCACCTCCATGTTATTCTGGAAAACCTTTAAGGGTTGGGTTTTTTTTCCTTGTAGAAAGGTATTTTGGGTTTGTGGATGATTTTGTTAGGGTTTGGTTTTATTTATTTATTTTACCTGGCTGGAATTTTTTTGTGGGATAAGAATAAGAAATTGAATAGGTTCATCAGTTCTTGAAATACTTGAACGTTCCCAAGAGAACTATTCAACACATATATAGTGATGATGACTATTTGTTTAGCACAGCAGTTTGTAAGACTGGCATATTTAGTTGCCCTGATTTTCCATTATGTTGGTTTTAGAACATAGTAACTTTAAATAGCAGTTTACATCCATTTATTTAAAACTAAGTTGAAGTGGTCATATGTAATGTCTTATGTAATAAAATACATGTGAAAATTACCAGATTGTAAGGAACTGGTTAGTAACATAGAAAACACAGGTCAGTGTTTGCTCCCACATGAGAGCAGGTTGGGTGAGGGGTATTGCTTAGGATGTGCTCCTTCCTAAATGGAAGGCACCCTTACTGTGGAGGGTCTCTTATATATGAGGTAAGATTCTTTTACTAATATAGTGCTTCTTTTAAACAGCCGTAAGCTAGGATTCTTGAAGGATCTCTGTCTGAGTTTACACTGTCTTCGAGGAGTGGTCAACACAGGAGTTTTCCAAGTAGAATTAATCCTTTTCCAGGAGAAATTCATGACTCTGTTTCACATGTAAAAGAAAGGAGAGAGAAATAAATCTCCTTATTCCTGCTCTCCTTTCAGAGCTGTGTAAATCTATATTGTCTGAGTTATGGTAATGCAGAGGAAATGCAAGAAATACACCAACCCCTATTGTTTATTTTAAAAACTGATATGGAGTAAATGATAGTAGCTTATTTAGGTTGAGTGGTATGACTTGCTAAATTTAGGATGGAAAGACCTGAGGATACTGATCAGGAAATCTTCAGAGTATTCGCTTCCTAAAGAAGCCTAAGCCCAAGTTGTTTATCAGTGCTGTACTAACCTCTAACAGACTACATAGGTGATGTGGCAGCAGTGTCCAGACAAGGTCTGTCTGCTTTGTGGGTACCACTCCCAAGGGCAGGGGGAAATGCTTAACGAATGGGCTCTTAATGTATGCTGTGTCCCACACCTCTGTGTTGCTATCTAGCAGAAGAAAGCAGTTGCTCGTAAAATACATGAAAGTAGATTGGACGACATTGTGAAATTATGAAAACTTGAAGAGTCTCCCTAAAATCAGTGTAGCTGGTGGATGGTTACATCATGCACAGATAAGCCCCAGAACCAACTTTCATAATTTGTACCAATGTCTAATTTTCTTGCCAAGTGCATGAGTCACTTTGTTCAGCTGAGTTTAGAAAGGAGAAGGCAGTTGCATGGAGTGCTTAAAAATCTCTGTTGCTTGAAAAATCAAGCTTTCATTTTGGCTTTTGCAGAGTAATTTTTTGCTGACCAGTAATCTCAAATTGGTTCAAGCCAGGAATTTACTCTCTCCCAGTCTGGTAAGAAACTGGATTTACGTTTCCGGTGAGCAGTGGATTGAAGACAAGTACTGTGCCCAAGAAACTGGCCCAGGTTGCCTTCTGTTTTATGTTTTTACTTCAGTTTTCTCCTCTGTAGAGAGATTAACAAAACGGTTCACTGTATTTGGAATGCTAATGGCAGTCATTACATCAAAAGAGGGATCTATTATTAAATTGACAGAATGACAGTGGCACAAATCAGTTATAACTTGTTCTGCAAGTGATTAACTGGAAAAATCACATGCAAATATTTAACATTGTTGAAAATTCCATTTCTCATTGATTTTTGCTCTGCTAGACCTAGGACAGAATAAGAAATTGTTCTTGGATGTAGTTTGGTACACCATAGAAATTGCAGTGCTTGGAGACAATTTTTACTTCCCTGAGTAGTTTATTTCTTTCTCCTTTGGAGAAATTTATTTTTCCCTTGGAAATAATGTTTACCTAAGTGAGTAAAACCTGGGTGAGGTCTCTTTACATTTGAAAGAATTTCCCACATATCTGGTTTTGATTGTCATACCCTTCAGAGTGCTTGTCCAACTCCTACCCACATGCCACTATGCAAATGAGGCACTCCCACATAGTGACTGTTCTGCACAGAAAACATTAACCGCCTAAGCAGCCTTTTTTTCCTTTTAACAAATGGAGTTCTGAAAAATATTCTGAAGTACAGTTCTGCCCACCAGCTGAGGATAATGCAGGGGCACCTTTAAAATATTTTGTTATATAAGGAAGAAATGAAGCAAAAATGGCAAAATTTGCTAGAGCTTTAGAAAGTTGCAGTTTGCTTGGGATGGAAAATAGTTTAATTCACTTTTTCTACTGATTATGTTTAAGGCAATGATAAACTGACACAGACTTAGCTGGCAAACCTCTACATCCTTGACTGAAGAAAATGGCAATTATAAGACCAGGGCAAGAATCATTTGCTTTTACTACTTTTCCAAAGCATCAGCTACAGTTACGTTATTAGAGATTATGCTTTTCACAGTAGTAGTAAAACTGGTGTGTTGATTGTTCTTTGCAGTTTAATAACAGTTTTCATTTGCTTTGCCAGACTAGAAAAGCAAGTCCTGCTATGTTGGCCAGTCCCACAAATGAGCAGTGCAGCACTCTCACACCTTCCTTGCTACCTGCACAGTATATACTTTTGCTGTCTCTGAGAAAATCTTCTGTCAGTTAATCCATTTGTGGACGTTTTTTTGTGTCTTGGTTTGAGAGCAGCATTATTTCAGAAAAAGCTTCAGGAGCATCTATATGCATGTTTATGATGAGAGGACTGTTTATGGAGGAACTTCTAATTTTTGGGGTTTTAAGGTGGTAGATGAATGTAAAATTGCACATGAATCACAAATTGTTATTTTCTGTAAAAATTGTTCATAAACAAAAAACAGTGCTATAAACAATATCTAGTATCTTAGCTCAGATATTTTCAAAACCTTCCTTGTACCATTGCAGTTCAAACTAAAGCAGTCATATTAGAAGCTGGATTCTTTCATTTATGAGTTGTATTCTTGTATTTTGTTCTTACTAGTCAAATTGAATTAAAAATGACTGAGAGTTTGCTGTTGATTCTTCATAGCTCAGTAATTGGTTTCCATATGTTGAAATAAGTAACTGTATCAAGCCATCTGTTTCATTTGGAATTAGAAGTAATAGTATTTTCATTAGTGTGAAGCATTTAACTGGTGCTTAAAAAAAAACATAAATTTGGGCTAAATTTAAGTAAATTCCTTTTTCTAACAGTATTCAAGTAACAATATGTATTATATTTTAAAAACTATAGGTCTTAAATTTTTAATATTTAAGGTATTATTTGCATTGAGAAATCATCTAACGTTAAAAAGAAGTCTGAAACACAAAAATGGACAAGAAAGCCTCACCCTAATTAGCTGAGTGGGATGTCAGCCTTATTCAAGTCTTCTGTATAAAGGTGGTGAACAGAAAACAGATTTATATTCCATTTTAATATAGCTAAATATTAGGAAAACATCACTTGAATCAAAAGTTCTGTCTGCTTCTCACTTTTGCTCATGACAGTGCAATTTCACTGCTAAGTTTTGGATGTTACTGATATCGTCAGCTTGTTCCTGGGAAAGCCATAAAATCCCGAGTCAGGTCACTTGGCAGTCAAGTGGAAACGAAAACTGCTTTTCAGCTCTATTGTATTGCTTTAAATTGCAAATGTCTTTCTATTTGCTTCAGGATTTTTTTCATTCTGTTTTGTTTTTAATCCTGCTGTTGCACTCTCTGTGTTAGAATCTAAGATTTATATTTCTTTGGCTGTTTAATGTTTTCTTTCATCACCTTCATAAATAGTAATGACTAGCTTATGTATATCCAGGGAAGTAAGGCAAAAAGCCCTTGAGCGTGCCAAGTCTGAAAAAATTCAAATTAGTGTATCAAATGTTAGAAGAGGAATTAAGGCTCTTGTCAGCTAACCATAAGCCAGGAATCTTCTAAATTCAACAGTGGTTTGGTAGATAAAGCTAAACCTAGCTTTACTTATGAAAGACAATGGTAGGCATATGATTCAAAGTATAAGGTTTCACCTTAATGAAAACTATTTAACATGTTATTCTAAATCCACAGAAAGGCAGAATTTTATTCCATGGTGTAGCTCACTTCTGTTAGGGGAATCCTGAATTTTTTAATGAACATTTTTCTTTTTTCTCATTTCTAATTAGCTTTAGCACTGAGATTCCAGAATGCTAGACTTTGACACTGAGATTTCTAATGGTAATAAAGCACTTGAGGTGGTATTTAATTAAAGTAGAGTGGTGGTAGGGAAGACCTGAGCAGGGCTGAAATGCTAATCCT
This sequence comes from Psilopsiagon aymara, assembly GCA_024733675.1. Classification (NCBI taxonomy): domain Eukaryota; kingdom Metazoa; phylum Chordata; class Aves; order Psittaciformes; family Psittacidae; genus Psilopsiagon; species Psilopsiagon aymara. Next base: position 15,311 of record JANRGW010029227.1, read on the forward strand.
TTTTCGTTGCTCAGTGTCCCCTTGTGATTGTGATTGATGAGTTAATTTCTCTTTATAACTTCATTTGCATCATATGGTAGTACCCCCAGGCAGAGGCGCTGTGTATTTCTGGATGGGAGCTCACCATTAGTACAAGCCAATGTGTTAAATGGGGTAGAGGTAAGGTGAGGAGCTCTCTTAGCTGTTAAGCAATCTACTATATAACTGGTTTATGATGGGTGATGCAATTTCCTATGTAAATGCTATTACCTGTAATATCTTTATCTACTTTTACTTTGAAAATACATATTCCCCAGTGTCTGTCCTACCCTTTCACTCTTGTATTTATCTCAGTTACTGTGTTAAAATTATCGTGCCGGGTAGTGTGTGCTGTGAGGAAAGAACGTAAAGTTTTCTTTGTTGCTTAGAGGCAAGATAAATTGATCAGGACTTTCTTAAAGAATAGGTACTTTCCTTATTACTAAAATTCCTTCTTACTGAAATTCTGACTCCAATATGTAACTTCTGCAATGGCAGAGCTGTTTCTTCCTTGGAACCGAAAGGATAATAGTGAGACTATCCAAGCTTCTTATGTTGTCATTCTGCTTGCCCGGAAAGATACAGTTTCATAACTTCTTTGCCCCATTGGTTTTCCTGTAAGCCATTCTGACCTGCTTACAGCTGAACAGGTCTTTATGTCAGTGTGTAATACAAGCATTTCCATCAATGAATTTCTACTGGATTAGTGTAATCGTATTAGTACACTATATTTGCTCTGGCAACAGAGGAAGCCAACAGTATTCTGGTTGTATAAACAGGAAGATAACTGGTAAATTGAGGGAAGTGGTGATCTTCCTCTATCTCATACTTTTTCAATCACACCTAAGGTATTTAGCCCAATTTGGAGCTCTCTAATACAAGAAAGATGTTGATCGACTAATGTAGGTTCAGCGAAAGGCCCTCAAGATGATCCTGTCCTGGAGCACATTACATGTGGTAAGAGGATGAGGGAATTGTACCTTCATCCTGGAGAAGGGTCCAGTATGAACTAATAGCAGCCTTCTGGAACCCATAAGGATGTTACCAAGAAGATGGAGCTAGTCTGTGCACAGAGGTGCACAGTGGGAGGATAAGAGGCAACATACATAAATTGGAAGAGAGATTCCAACTAGACATGAGGAAAAACCTTCCCCATGAGAACAGTTTAGCACTGGAACAGGTTTCCTGGAGAGTGTGTAGTGTTCAGTCTTGGCTGTGAGCCCCTGGGCCTGATGGTGTAACTAAGCTTTGAGCAGGAGCTTGGGCTGCAAACCATAGAATGAAGAGTGCAGTTTAAAATGCTCTTAAATTCCACAGCCAGATAATTTTTATTTTTCACAGCTGATACATGTTTCCTAAGACACAATTTCAAAGTAATTTCTTACCATTTATATTGGATAAGCCAATGTAGCACATATGTGCAAATATTTAAAATGTCATCTGCACCCTCTGGGCTGTCCTACCTATTGTCTGTTTGCCACTTCATGGATAGGATTGGTCTAGCTGCTGTTTCCTGCATACCATTCCTCTCCTATCTCTTAAGGGAATAAAATGCTCTGACAGCCTCTTTGGGTTTATATCAAAGTATTGTTGAACCTAAACAGAAGGGAAGAAATATCTTAAATCCATCTAGAATAACAGTCTTACATGTGCACTTGTATAACCTAAAGGGTTACCATCCCTTCTGTTGAAACTGTAGTAGTCTTCCATTTTTCCAATCACTGCTACTCTCTCAGGTCAAGTATTTATTCTTTTGTAGTCTTTCTCTTCCTGTATGTTCTTCAGATAACATGGGTATTTGTTCCCCTGAGTTCCCAAGTGTAGACTTTTTCCAAATCTCATTGTTTCAGCTTTCATTTGAAAGTAAGTTGGCAAAATGAATGGTTCTTGCAGAAAGAAAAGTTATTGCATATTTTCCTGATTACTGGTGGAGAGGTCTTCCTGAATTGTCCTTCCTTACCTTGCTTATTTTTCCAGAAGCCTGCTGGTAAGTGTAAGTAATACCCAGACAGGTCATTCCAGAAATGATTGTGATGCTTTAAAAAGCTCTCTGGCTAGAGGCTCGCAGTCTGCTGGTTGAGATGGCAAAAATATATTATGTGCCCAGGCTTCGTGGAGAGCTGGGTTGCTTATACTGAACAATTATGGACCCAAAAAGCCAAGCCTGCTGATGGTGCAGATGCACAAAAGGAGCACCTAAATTTCTTCTGAGCTTGCAGATGGTGGCATGTTGGGCATTGTCACTTCCTTGCTGATCATCTGACAGAAAAGTGCAGTATATTCCTAAAACTGGTACATAATCAAAAATTTAGTCTAACATAGCGTCTCCATAATTAGGTCAGACTGACTTCACCGGTCCTATGCTTCTAATTCATTGTTCTTGCTCAGTTCAATAGCTTTGAATTAAAAAACTAAAAATTTCTGCAAAACAGAATAAGTGACATGTGAAACAAAAACTTACATTCAGTGGGGTATCTTCACAGGACATAGTTATCTCTGAAAAATGAATGTAACCTTGTGCAAGGAGTCTGCACAAATTGGCCTGTTTACTTCCAAATACTTCCAGTGCTTTGTCATTTACAGCAATGTGAAGAAAGTTTGGATTATATTTGAATATAAAAAGTATGGATTCCAATCCCAGTGAACTGTTGTTCAGGGGGAAGGACTTCCTTGTTGGAGACCAACCTCTAGGTGTCTGTATTTATCTAGTTAACTTCTTGAAAACATCTAAAATTCCTGTTTTGCTTCCATGATCACTGTGAAAACATTATCATTTCTATAGAGAGATAGCTCTGTTTGTCAGAGTTTACCTAGCACAATAAATTTTCATGCATGAAAAAAGAGATTGGTTCAAGGTAATCATTTATTAATATTGGTGTCTCTTTTACTGCTGGTTTTCAGAAATTGATTTTGATGACAGTTAACTGCATTAACTGGATTGAGTAGACTGGAACTACAAAATTACAATATACATATTTATGAATATCTTCAGCCACTCCTGAACAGTTATACATTTATGGCAGATATATTTTTGTGCTCCGGAAAGCGTATGTAAAATCTGGTTTTCATCTGAACTATGTGGGGTTGTTTTCTAGATTGCAGTTAACGTACAGCTGATTATTTAAAGGTACATACCTGCAAATGCAGTCGTAGAGGATTTTGTTGGGATGTATTACTTATTCTTCTCTCATTCTGAAGTAATTTGTATTTCAAAACTCAGTGTTATTTGTGGATGAACCGCAGGTGATTCCTAAATGAAACTTGAATGAGATTATTCTTCAAAGAAAGGGCAGAGTTTATTTTAAAACTTGCAGACAAGCGAATTTGAGGACATGCAAGTTTCTTACATACACAGAGCTTCCATGTAGACTGTTAGATATTCTACTTTTACTTTTGAACTATTTGTCTTTGCTTTGTGTAATTTTATTAAAAGGTTTCTTTTCACCTAAGGTTATGGGAACCACCATTTAGCTGGGCTGTGTGGCTCAGTGCAGGGGTTAGTAGTTTGCTATTTTATTTATTTTTAAGTATTAGGTAAAATGGTGCAATGATGTTGCTCTTTCAGATTCACAAAATGTAATATGGTAATCAACAAATTCCAGTTGCATACTATGCTTTTGAATTTCTGGTTTGTGTGTGTAAGAATTGGAAGCAAAAGTTATTAAATTGTTAAAGCCCAAGATACACAGATATCGGTGTTGTTTAGGGTAACTTCACCCCACTCTCACTTTGCAGCATACAGCATTAGAGACTTTTGCACTGTGAACTGCTAATGTTGTTTGAATCAATGTCAGATTCTCTGTTTAACTGAAAATATAATTGTTTTGCTTCTGAAGTGCGTGAGAGGTCTTGAGTTCAGGCTATCGAACTGGTATTCAATCTGTTACTAAAATGAAGTTAAAACAATTATTTGAAATATTTATAATAATTCTTATTAGCAAACAACATTTTCAGATCAATTTGCTATACTTCATAACTCTACATTGAATTTAGTTCTTAGTTTGATACCATGAACACATATATATGTTAGTGTGACACTAAAATTGAATATCGTGTGTGCGTTGCCTTTCTTGATTGATGCTGATTAGTCACCGCAGACCTGTTTATTGGTCTGTACTGGAGATTTAAATATTTATTGGTCCTTTATTGGAGGATTTAAATCTGCTTTTTCACCTTGTGTTAATTGAAATAACTCACTGCTTTCTTGGGTTTGGGAGGGGTTTGGTTGCTTTTTTTTTCCTACTATTCTTTAGAACCTTAGGCAGTAGAAACATTAATAGTTGTGTAATTTAAGAATCCATTTTAAACACTGAACATTTTTGTTTTCGCATGAAGTCAGTTGGTGAGCAGTGACCCTTTTGTGGTTATTTGTGAAGGCAATTAATGTATTCACCGCTTCTTCAACAAATGGAAAGTGCCATAGTTGTGTCAACTTCCAAAATATCTTTTCATTCTCCAAATCCTGGCTCAATTTGCTGCAGCAGTACCTAGAATAAATGGGAGCAGGTGCAAAAAATCTCTGCTCTTTTGTAGAGCCTCAGATTTCTGAATTTCAGAATAGTTCAGAATTACCCAAGATATTTTGCATAACAGTTAAGGTGTATATATACAAAGGTCATTCATTGCTTTTCATGCTCATACTTATGCATAGTGTGTTATCATGTCAACATTTTGCTTCTACTGTACTCTCAATTGTTGCAATAAAAATAAATAAAAAATGTTAAATTGGAGAATCAGATCTTTTCTCAGGCAGGTGAAGAAAAAGGATGCAGAGGAAGTAATAAAGAGAAGAGGGAAGAGACTGAGGGAGGTAGGGGGAGATTTAAAAGCGGGAAAAGTAAATCAGGATTTGAATGAGAGATAAATGCACTAAAAGGCTTGGCAAGATGAACTCCCTAAATATTTAGAGTTAGACTTCTGCCTTTTAGGTCTCTGTTTTGGAGCCTAAATTCTGTTTATTCAGTCTTCACGTCTTCTGAGGTAGACTGAGTCTGCCAAAGTGCGTGCTTAACATGTGCCACCTAGCAGTTTCAGTTACTTTTCCAGAATAAAATTAATGTTTCTACATTTGTGGTGTTGTATTTAGTCTCTGGCAGCAGAAAACTGGTTTATTTCTTTATACAGTTCTGATGGACTGTATAGTGATCATTTTTCATTGTTGTTCAGATAAGTCATTAAACATATGTAGAAAAAGCATATTCTGTGTTGCAAAGCTCCAACAGCTTTTCTGAAGTACAGCACTTTGCATACCTGATTCTAAGTCTGACAAAAATCAGTAGGCCTTAGTGAGTTCATAAATTACTGCTTCTCTTTCAATGTGCTCTTAACTAGTAGAAAGCGGATGATGTTGCTTTACTCTAAAGGCAATTAGCAGCACTTTCCTTATACCTATATCTGCTTCAAGGAAAATGTCTTTCCTTTGACATGGGCAGATTTGAGAAGAACATCAGCAACTGACAGTACACGTGACGCTATGAGTTCAGCCAGAATGGGTGTGCATTACTTTGATGGTAATAAATACCAAAATTGTCCTATTAAGATATCAGAATATTAAATAAGAGGAAAAAACTTCATAAAGCCTCATATAACCCTTCTTGTCATGGGTATATGAGTAGGTATTCAGTTTTTTTTCCTTTAAATATATGATTAAATTTAACTTGACACAAGTGATGTACTATCCACATGATTACAATATTTAAAAGAAAAAACACTTTTCTGATTGCATGCCTACTACTATCAATTTCTGTGTAGCAATATCTAATCTGAATTTGTTTCGCAGCCAGAATGCTGATACATTTGCTGTGGTCTCTATCTTGCTAGGTGCACACTCAGCAAATACAGAACTCTTTCAGTATTTTTCAGTATCCTAAATAAGATTCTTAAAAGCATTTTTATACTAGTGTTAACACTTTTATACTAGTGTTCTAGTATAAAAGACAGCCAGCTCACTTCATGTGGACTAAAAGCAGTTTTCAAGCTATAGCTCTTCTTATAGTCTACATAGATATAGTCTACGTAGATGCTTATTTTCATTAATTCTGCTGCTTGGGTGCTGTGGCTGTTACACATGCTACTGCACTGTATAAACATAAATGCTGTTGTATGTTGTTGCTATAAATTGGCCATATGCTTCTGGTAAATATTTCAAAGGTTTGCTCCACGCTGTTTCAGTTTTGGAAAAACCTTTTCTTCTATCAGTCAACCTTCCCTTCCTTGCGCACAAAGGCACAAAATAAAAGTGTAAACTGAGAAAGATCATTTGTACTCAGTCCCACAATCTGTAATTATAAAAAATAATATATTGGTTGAGTGATGTTTTTTAAACTTACCTATGTGGCAGAGGCCAGCATTATAGCAAGATTTGCTACCATATATATATGCTTAGTCTTCTGAAGAGGGACTAGTAAGAAATTAAGTCTCCAAAGGAGATGAGCATGGAGAATCAATACAGTTCTGCAGATTTGAGAACAATTTTAGTCCCTATCCTACAGACGGGGAAACTAAAATACAAAGACAAATTGGCCGTTTCTTCCATAGTAACAGAAGCATTTTAGAGATTTAACAAAGCAGAACTTCCCAATCCATATAGTCAGAAAAAGTCTTTCCACTGCTATGGGAACCATTAAAGGATTTTGTTCATTTTCTTTATAACAGCAGATTCATTGCAGCACTCTATTAATAGATTTTTGTTTATTTTGAGGCAGTTGTGACATTCAGCAGTGTTTAGGAATAGATTTTGTATTGCCTATACAAATCTTACTGCCATTTTCCTCTGATCGGTGAGAAGAGCTTTACCTTTCTTCAGTGTTGTGGCTTAGTTTGCTGAAGACTCATGTTGGAGTAAACAGAAACTGGTTAATGTTATAGCAGCATCGTACCATGAACATTAGCTGGTTTCAGTGATAAACATAAATGATCTTAGTGATAAACAAGCAGAGGAAAGTATAGCTGGGGCAGGAAGCCAGTCTGTCTGTTTCTTGTGCCCAGTGATATTTTGATAGTCAATTTAATCTAAGAAGTAAATAACATTGGAGATTATGTTCCATCATTTCATTTCAGTGCCAAAAACTGGATGCTGTTTTAACTGGTGTTAAAAAGATGGTATTGCTGTGTTAGTTGCTTAGGTAATCTGTGTTCCATCATAAATAACAAAATGATGGAAATCTGTAAATTAAACTGAGATGAGAAGTGGGCATTGTCTGAAAGCAGTGGTTAAAGTAGTTAATTTCTACATTCTTTGTAATTTTTTCTGAAAATTTGAGGAAGAGAAACAGCAGAATGGTGAACGTATTGACTATAAAATTATATTCAGCTCTGATGAAGTAACTTCATTTTAATCACAAGTTTATGGGTGTGAGGATCACAATTCTTATCTCTTGGAAATGTTAAGTGGAATTTGTGGATATATTGAGTTCAGAAATACTTGCCAGATTTGTTCAAAATACTGAGGTCAGACATAAAAAGCTAAAAATTCTGCCTGCTGAAAAGTTACAAGTAAAATAATATATGCAATTTGTGCATATATTTGGATGTTATTGCATGGGATCTCCATAAACAATATACAGGTTAGTTGGTTGGGTTTGGTTTGGGGATTTTTTTTGTTTGTTTGGGTGGGTGGTGTTTCTTTGGTTGGTTACGGTTTTTTTCTAAAGGAAATGGTAGAATTTAATTTGAAATTCAAAAGATGTATAGTTTATGAACAATCTGTTTCTAAAAAAAATAATAAAACATAGTAAATAGCAAGGCACTTGCTATTTGATATAGGTTACATTTCTGTGATTTAATACCTTTAATAATCAAGGTATATATACAGACTAAAACTGAAAGCCATTCAGTGAATGAGCAATTAACTTTATTCCCTCAAACTGTTACTCTGTGATGCCCATGGTGAAGAACTGAACTGCATAAGGATTCTGATTTCCCAGTCCTCAGGTTTATCCTTCACAAAAATTTGCTGAGGATATCATGCTCCAACTTGTTGACCAATGTGAGACACTAATATTTAACCTACTGCTGGTCATGAGCCAGACATTAAGCCATTGATGGAGCCTGACAGTCCAGCCAATTTTCAACCGATCTGACAGTGCAGCCCTTCCTTCCTCAACCTCTCAACCAGCAATGCTGTAGGACGCAACATTAAAAGCTTAATTGAAGTCAAGGTAAATTCTGTCTGGTGCTTTAACTCTCTCTATGTAGCCAGTTGGTTTTTGTATCAGTGACACTAGATAATGGTCCTGCTTTGGCTCTTCCCCAGAAACTCCTGCTTTGGCTCCTCTGCGGATAAGTCCTGAACCTTGGAGACCTTTCTAGATATAGCTGGCCACTTCTTCTTATGTACACTGGCCCCCTACATCAGAATGAGTGTGCATTTTTGCTAGTATAAAAGCCCAAGCCTCAGGCAATGCAGGGAGGCAGAACCTCATACTACCCAGGTCAATGTTGCCTGTGAGGGGACACCCTGTAAGGTTGAGCTTGCCACCTTGCACTGCAATAATGTTTCTCAGAGTTAGTTTCCTGATTGTCGTTATGTGGTCCTTGGGGTTGGTAAGATAACCAAACATCAGAGATGTATACAAGTCCATGGGAGCTGATGAAATCCATCCACGGGTCCTGAAGGAGCTGGCAAATGAAGTTGCACTGTCCATCATATTTGAAAAATCATGGCAGTCAGGTGAAGTTCCCAATGCTGGAAAAAGGGAAAAATAACCCCATTTTCAAGAAGGGGAAAATGGGTGAGCCAGGGAACTACAGAGCAGTCAGCCTCACCTCTTCCTGGAAAAATCTTGGAGCGTATTCTCCCGGAAGGCATGCTGAGGCACATGAAAAGCAACAAAGTGCTTGGTGACAGCCAGCATGGCTTCACTAAGGGGAAATCCTGCCTGACCAATCTGGTGGCCTTCTATG